>AWOL01S0017959.1:172729-290710 GCA_000715115.1 Nicotiana otophora
AAGGAGATAGGACAGAGTGGAGAAGTTCCCCGGGTTGATGAATCATGGGTGCATGTTTTTGACATTTATCGCATTTGCGAACGAACTCCCTTGCATCTTTGTCCATATTGATCCAATAATATCCTGCTCTGATTATTTTTTGGACTAATTAATTAGCACCGAAATATTTCCACAAGTGCCCTCGTGAATTTCAAGTAGGATATAGTCGGTATCTCCCGGTCCCAAACATATTTCCATCGGACCATCGAACATCCTTCTAAACAGTGTTCCATCATTGGATAAGGTGAACCGTGCGACTTTTGTGCGTAGAGCTCTTGATTCCTTTGGGTCCGATGGAAATTTCCCGTTTTTGAAGTACTCTAAGATTAGCCTGTATGCTTAATGGTCGAGTGATTAATTGCTCGAACTCGAAGTGATGTAGCCCATAGGCTTAGTAGTCGAGTGAGTGATTACTTGAACTCGAAGTGAAGTAGCCTAGAGGCTTAGTGGGACTTGATCTCGTTGATTTTTCAGTTGGCAGTCCCCGATTCATAGGGTAATGGTCGGCCCTTAAGCCTCTTTGCATAATAGATCACGAAATAGAGTATGGATTCTGAGATATGAGATATCAGTAAAGAATTCTCTTTATGTCATTACACATATGTTTATGTTCTGTACCAGGGATCGAGCAAACTACATGAGCATGGTTCGTTTTGACCATTTGGCTCTTACAAATTTTCCTACCGAAACCCTATAATCGAACATGATATATTCGAGGGTAATGCCCCCAGTTTCGAGGTTGATTGTAAAGAGGCCTTGAATACTGTTGAATTATTGTAAGTTAGTACGATCAATGGTTTCCTCATTAAAAACCTTGCCGAAAAACCCATTGGGACAAAAACCGGTCAAAGGGAAGAAGAGTGCAACGCGTGATTTCAAGCCTAAAATCTTCGTGTTGAATAATCCGTCCATGTTCGTGGTCGAACTCCTGCAAGGGTTAGTTTCAAAATATAAACAAACATGGGCGGGTCGTACCTTAGTAGTAGTATCGTTTTAGGTGCGACATGTTCCAATCGCTTGGTAGTTATTTTCCGTTTATAACACCGAGCTTGTAGGATCCTTTGCCGATGATTTCGAGTACCTGATACGGTCCTTCCCAGTTTGGACCCAGTTTTCCTTCGTTCGGATTTCGGGTGTTGAGGGTAACTTCCCTAGCACTAAGTCTCCGTTCTTAAAATGGCGAAGATTGGTTCTTCGATTATAGTGTCTTTCGATCCGCTATTTTTGGGCGGCTAACCGAACGAGTGCTGCTTCTCGTTTTTCTTCAATTAATTCAAGGCTTGTGTTCATTGTTTCGTTATTCGACTCATTTGTCGCATACCTAAATCTAACGCTAGGTTCTCCGACCTCAACCAGGATAAGAGCTTCGACGCCATAAACTAACGAGAATGGTATTGGTCCAGTACTGGATTTTGATGTTGTTTGGTATGCCCACAGGATCTCGGGTAGTATGTCTCTCCATTTACCTTTAGCATTGATTAATCTTTTCTTAAGATTTTGAATGATGGTTTTGTTTGTTGATTCAGCCCGTCCCTTTTCACTGGGATGATAAGGTGTCGAAAGGATCCTTTAGATTTTGTGGTCTTCGAGAAATTTCGTCACTTTGCTTCCGATGAATTGCTTTCCATTATCGCATACAATTTCGGATGGTATCCCGAACCGACTTATGCTGTGGTCCCAAATGAAATCTATCACCTACTTTTCTCTAACTTTCTCGAAAGCCTGTGCTTCAACTCACTTAGAGAAATAATCAGTCATAAATAGAATAAAATGAGACTTACCTGGGGCCGATGAGAGGGGGCCAACGATGTCCATTCCCCATTTCATGAAAGGCCAAGGAGATAGGACAGAGTGGAGAAGTTCCTTGGGTTGATGAATCATGGGTGCATGTCTTTGACATTTATCGCATTTTCGAACGAACTCCCTTGCATCTTTGTCCATATCGATCCAATAATATCCTGCTCTGATTATTTTTTGGACTAATTAATTAGCACCGGAATAATTTTCACAAGTGCCCTCGTGAATCTCACATAGGATGTAGTCGGTATCTCCCGTTCTCAAACATATTGCAATCAGACCATCGAACATCCTTCTAAACAGTGTTCCATCATTGGATAAGGTGAACCGTGCGACTATTGTGCGTACAGCTCTTGACTCATTTGGGTCCGATGGAAATTTCCCGTTCTTGAAGTATTCTATATATTTGTTTCTCCAATCCCAGGTTAGACTTGTGGAGTTTATCTCAGCGTGACCTTCCTCGATTACGGATCTCGAGAGTTGAACGACAGTCCCTGAGCTGATCTCATCTTCCTCGACCGATGACCCGAATTTTCCAAGTGCATCGGCCTCACTATTTTGTTCTCGAGGTACATGCTGTAAAGTCCATTCCTTGAAACAGTGCAAAGTGACCTGCAGTTTATCCAAATACCTTTGCATTCTATCCTCTCGAACTTAGAAGGTTTTGTTTACTTGGTTCACCACCAGTAAAGAGGCACACTTGGCTTTAATGAATTCTGCTCCCAAGCTTTTAGCTAGCTCGAGACCTGCAATTATTGCATCGTACTCGGCCTCATTGTTAGTCAACCTAGAAGTTTTGGTAGATTGCCTAATAGTGCTACCCATGGGCGGCTTTGAAACGATGCCTAGCCCGGACCCCATCACATTCGAAGCACCGTCAGTAAAGAGGGTCCATACCCTCTGATATACCCAATTTTAATAAGAGTTCCTTTTCAACTTCGGGTATGAGGGTTGGCGTGAAATCAGCCATGAAGTCCGCTAAAATTTGAGACTTGATGGTCGTCTGGGGTTGAAATCGGCCTGATAGTTCGGGCTTGTGCAAAATATTACGAAGTGGGTAAGTGGTTAATACGCATATAGGGTGACATTGAAAGTATGGTCTTAACTTTCTAGAGGCGCTTATCAGTGCAAGTGCCAATTTCTCCAAGTGTGGATATCTAGTTTCTCCCTCTCCTAAGGTTCAACTTACATAATAAACGGGAAATTGCGTATGTTGCTCTTCTCGAACTAGGACACCACTTACTGCTATTTCCGATGCTGCCAAGAACAAGTAAAGTTTCTCATATGCCTTTGGAGTGTGAAGCAGCGATGGGCTTGATAGGGATCACTTCAATTTCTCTAATGCCTGTTGGCATTTTCGGGGCCCAGGTGAAATCGTTCTTCTTTTTTAGTAGAGAGAAAAATCGGTGGCTTCGATCCGATGACTTCAAAATGAATCGGCCTAAGGCAGATATCCTTCCGGTTAGCCTCTGTACGGCTTTTACACTGTCTACGACGGTGATATCTTCTATGGCCTTGATTTTGTCGGGGTTGATCTCGTTATATCCAGTGGGATCCCTACTATGTCTAAATGGTACCAAGCAAAACAATTTATGTTATCAATAAGAAATTGAATAAGCTTTTTCCCGAGTTCAGGGGTTAATCCCGTTCCCAGGTATACTTTTCGTTCAGGTAGATATTCGATTAGTATGACTTGCTCCAATTCGTCAACCATTGATTGGGTAGCGTCGGAATCATCAGGGACCACGAAGGATTGAGGGATCCCTTGATCATCATCTTCGTCAATCTTCTAATTTTCTAGTTGGGTCGAAGCTGACGTCTGCGATTGCTATTTTGCATCACGTTCCCTCTTTGAGTTCGACCCATTTGTCGATGAAAGCGAGGATATCGGAATTTCTTCTTCGATGGCAAACATTTCTCTTGCGGCCGGTTGTTCTAAGTACATTTTTTTGACTCCCTCCGATGTTGGGAATTCAAGAACTTGGTGGAGGGTCGAAGGTACAACTCTCATATTGTGGATCAATGGCCTTTCAAAAAGGGCGTTGTACCTCATATCGCCTTTGATTACGTGGAACTTCATTTCTTGGATGGTCACGGCCACATTTATCGGCAGAATTATCTCGCCTTTGGTAGTTTCACATGCCCTATTGAATCCGTTTAGAACCAGGGTTGCGGGTATGACCTGGTGCTGTAGACCGAGCGGTTCAATGAACTTCGATCTAATAATGTTGGCCGAGCTATCTGGATCAATTAACACATGCTTAAGTTTAGTTTTATTCATAAGTATGGATATTACCAGTGCATCGTTGTGAGGTTGTATGACTCCTTCTGCATCTTCATCAGTAAAGGACAGGGTTCCTATGGGTGCACCAACCCTTGAGGGGTATCGACGCCACCGATGATCATGTGGATGATGTGCTGTGGTTCTTCCTGTTCGTTTTGCCTACTGAAATCCGGTTTTTGAAATGGTTTTTGGCCCTGTAGCTTAAAAATTCTCGATGGCGCCCTTTATTGAATAACCGGGCTACCTCCTCTCTTAGTTGCATGCAATCTTCTGTTTCGTGGCCATGGGTGCAATCATATTTGCACATTTGATTGGGGTTCCTCTGGGCAGGATCAGTCTACATGGGTCGAGGCCATTTAGTGTAGTTGATGCATCCGATAGTCGACACGATGGCAGATGCGTCGATGCTGAAGTTATATTCCGATAGATGTGGTGCTTCCTTAGGTCTGGTATGCCTATCGAACCCATTTCTATTCATCAGCCCCCGAGACCCTTGACTTCAATCACTTATTTTATTACTTTGTCTGGGGTTACGTCTTGATTCATTCCCCCTATGGTCTCCGCTATATGGTCGGTATCGGTCGTTGATCGGCCCTTGTTTTTGATTGATGTCCCTTCTAACAGTGGGTCCAGAACCCAATTGATCGTCTTCGACTCTAATTTTCTATTGATACCGATTGTGCACGTCGGCCCAAGTAATAGCTGGGTACTCGATCAGATTATGTTTCAACCGTCTTGAAGCCATCGAACTCCGTTTGTTCAAACCTTGCGTAAAAGCCTGAACAACCCAATCATGTGTGACTGGTGGTAGATCCATTCATTCCATTTGGAAAAGAGATACGAACTCCCTTAGCATCTCGTTATCGTTTTGTCTTACATTGAACAGGTCCGACTTCCTAGTCTCGACCTTTATGGCCCCAGTGTGTTCTTTTATGAAAGAGTCTGCAAGCATAGCAAAAGAATCGATAGAATTAGATTGTAAATTATTATACCATATCATTGCTCCCTTTGACAGGGTTTCACCGAATTTCTTCAATAATACGGATTCGATTTCATCATCCTTTAGATCGTTCCCTTTAATGGAACATGTGTAAGAGATGATATGTTCGTTGGGGTCGGTAGTTCCGTTATATTTAGGAATCTCGGGCATGCGGAACTTCTTTGGGACCGGTTTAGGAGCCGCGTTTGGGGGGAAAGCTTTTGTACTAATTTTTTGGAATCTAAGCCCTTCAATATCGGTGGTTCCCTCGGGATCTGATCAATCCTGGCGTTATATGTTTCCACCTTTATGTCGTTTGCCTCGATCCTCCTTTCTCCTGATTCTATTCACTTGGTCAGTTCTTTGAACATCTTAGCAATTTCGAGATTAGTCCCCGACTCTTGCTCATTTGACCTTACTATAGCTGGTTCCGTTCTATGGGTGACTTCTCGGGGTGGAATGGGCTCCGTCCTGCTCGGTATCTAGGTTTGATTCTGTAACTGAGCTATTGCTGCCTGTTGAGCTTGCAACATTTCGAAAATCATATTCAAGCTGATTTCGTTTTCCGCAACGTTATGGGTATCTCGAGCTGCAGATCGAGTACCACCATGAATATTGTTTTTTGGTTCGGAACGTAGATTTGCCCCAGTGGCTACATGTGAATTAACGTCTAGTGGCACTTCGACTCGAGCTCCAACGGCATCGACAAGCGGCCTTTCGGCCCTGGGCGTCAAGTTGTTGTTCTCACCTTGAAGGCCAGCTTTGTTGTCGTAGGTAAGGCCATTTAATTGAGAGCTCGTCGTTGCTAATCCGAAATCAAAGACACTTCCGTAAACAAGCGTAAAATGGTGTGTTTTGCAGATTCGTATCAAATAACCACTGTTATCCTTAGCCCCACGGTGGGCACCAAACTGTTTACCCGAAAAACGGATAGAGTTGAATTTGTACGTAATTCTAAGGGTACGTGGTATAACTTGACACAAATCGTAAGAGTAAGCAGAAATATCGAATATTGATTATAAAGAAAAGATACAAACTGAGTTGAAAGGAAGATGATTTATGAACAAGCAAGAATGAAATTCTGTATGAAGCTCAAAAGGATAATCTCTTAATATGGGAATGCATCAACAGTATTTGAGTTACAGTGTATTAATCACTTGATCCTTTACAGAAATATTAGCTATCCCTCTTATAGTGGAGGGATCCTACTTTAGATATCATAAAAAATACATAGTGGAAAATCCATGATAGATCAGCTTTTCCCTAATTTCCGCCGAGACTCTTTCTCTTAGTGCGGCTTTAACAGCTCTTTTCTCTTGGCTCGATCTTGATTGGACTCCGTATTGGTCCGTTTCCAGGTTTAGAGCTCGATGCGGGCTTGAGCTCGATGCCGACTCGGGGCCCGGTATTGATTCGGGCTCGGTGTCGGTTGGTCTCTGGCTCTTAAACTTGATACCATCGCTTCTCATCATAGCTCTATTTGGGCTCGAACTCAGTATTGAATCTGACCCTGAAACTCGAAGCTCGTTCCTTCCTTCTTCAAATCTCACCTCGATATTATGAAGACGCTCTTCGATCCATCTTCCCTAGTCGTACGAAGGTCGAAAATGGTTTTGACCGTATATAAAGAGAAACAAGTCATTAACAAGGGAAGAAATAAATGCCTATTGGAGATCCCAAAAGAAGAGAGAAGAAGAGCATCTCAAAGATAGTTTTATGCTATCCCCTCGCAGCCCAAATCAGGTAATAGTATTTTTACTCTTCTAATGTTGAAAGGATGGTGTGGTATTAATTAATTTCTAGTGGCTTAGACGTTGGTTTGTTTTGGGACAAGATAATAGTACCTTTGAAGAGTCCGCTAAAAAGGAGTACGAAATGTCAAACTATTGGGAGATTTTGGGTATCAACAATGATACAAATTGGGAGAAACTAATCGAGAAACACGGCTGGTATGTACGCATATTTGATATTTGATCTATAACTTTGAAAATGTGGTGGATGAGTTTATGAGAGCAACTAAAGTCAATAGTATATACATTTAGCAACAAAAGATATTTAATTTACAAGTGCTCTCTCAAACTAAGCGAGATAATCTCCTACCACTAGGCCAACCAATCAATCTATAGTTCTTTTAATTATTATTCCTACCGAATATTACTTGTATAAATGCACTTCATATCACCCAGAATTCTCTCCAAGAAATATGTAGTCATATATTCCCCTCGCAACAATAGTACAAAAGTATGTTTTATCCATTGATGGTGTAAGAAGTATTTGGGCAATCATGTCTCATAATTAAATTATTAAACTTATATACACTAACTGTAAAAAATCTTTTCGCACGATCATAATTTTATTACATTGCTGTATACGGTTGAAATCAGGCATACCCGATTTCGTTGGCAGAGGAGTTGCCCCGAGAGTAACCTTGTAATAGATCGGGCTCAAGCTCGATGATAGAACATCAAGCCAGGAGATCGAAGTGTTCATTGAGATCGAGGCCAGAAACAATCGAGATCAAGCATGACTGACGTCGAGTAAGGCGTAATAACGGAATGGCGAGATATCAGTAACCAGTCGAAGATCACGATGGAAATTCCGAAACAGGTCAAGTCAAAGGGGTTATTAGTGCCAATTATAGGATCTACTTCCGTTATTAGAGTTGTACCTAATTTAGGATTCCTCTATTATATAAAGAGGTATCCCATTCACTTGTTGGAGACATCATTATTCACTGAAAAGAGTATACATATACGTTGCTTTCCTTGTCTTACTTACTGTTCATTGATGTTCATCGCTGTTTGTTCTATTCTCTACTGTTCTTATTAACTAACCTCGAGACTATCTCGAATCGAGGTCAAAGCATTGTTTGCAGACCGGTTTGATTTATTTTATTATCCAATTTATCTATTTAATTAGTTGTTTATCAATTGGTACCGAGTTAAATAACATATCCTTAAAATCACAATATAAGTTTAATTGTTATTCAAGTTTTAGCGTAAACAATTTGGCACCCACCGTGTGGCTAAGGATAATAGTGATTGTTCAGTACTGATTCTGGTAAAACACATTATTTTACGCTTGTTCTTATCAAGTATCTTTGCTTTCAGGTTAAAACATGTCAAACTCACAAAATGCATCCACACGGTGATAATGGCCTCGGAGTCCACGGCGAAAATGCAAATGTAATTGCTCCAGGAGTCGAGGTGCCACAAGCTAATATCGGGGAGTACCGGTTGCCAACCCAGCCGATGTCAGTTCACACATTGCTCTAAACGCGGACCTAGGCGCGAATCTCGATGGGAGTGTACACAGAAAAATCTAGTGGCCAAGGAATGCAGGGTAGATAAGACGAAACAGTCAGTCTCCAAGTGATATTCGAGATGCTTCAGGCTTAGCAAGCCGCTATTGCTCAGTTATAAAATCAACATATAGCTCCAAATAGGGTCGAGCAGGAAATTACTCACCGTACCGAGCCAGTACCGGAAAGGTCGAATGGTAACGAATCAGGGACTGATCCTGCACTAATGAAAATACTCGAGGAGCTCACCAAAAGAATTGAATTGGGGGATAAGAGAATCAAAGCCAACGATAAAACTGTGTAGACATACAACTCTCGAGTTGATCAGATACCGGGGGCACCGCCAATCTTGAATGGGATGGATTCGAAGAATTTGTAAAAATGTCATTTCCTCCAAGTGCGGCTCTGAAGCCTCTTCCAAAGAAGTTTCGTATGCCAGACATACCCAAATATAATGGGACAACCTATCCCAAAAATCATGTTACTTGATATACATCCGCCATCAAGGGTAACGATTTAGAAGAGGATGAAATCGAATCTGTGTTGTTGAAAAGATTCGGAGAGACCCTTTCCAAGGGAGAAATGCTTTGGTATCACAACCTGCCACCAAATTCCAACGACACATTTTCCATGTTAGCACATTCTTTCGTAAAGGCACACACCGGGGACATAAAGGTCGCAACGAGGAAATCAAACCTTTTTAAGGTAAGACAAAGGGATAATGAAATGCTGAGGGAGTTCGTGTCCGGATTTCAAATGGAGTTGCCACCGGTCACAGATGATTGGGCCGTTCAAGATTTCACCCAAGGGTTGAACAAGCAGAGTTTGATAGCATCACGTCAGTTGAAAGCAAATTTGATCGAGTATCCAGCTATAACTTGGGCAGATGTGCACAATCGATATCAATCAAAGATCAGGGTCGAGGACGACCAATTAGGAGCCCCTTCCGGTTCAGTACACCCAAACAGGTCAGCAGTTAAAAACCAGAGGGACGTCGATAGGGAGCCAGGGTCGAACAAAGTCCGATATCAACCATATACTGCAGATTGAAGGAACAATGGTTCAGGACACAATGCATCTCGGAACGATCGAAGAAATGATCGAGAACGGAATTCTCGGGGACTTATGAGCAAAAGTGGTTTTGACAAGTATTTCGATCCCACATAGGCACCTTGATTATCGGAATATAACTTTAGCATCGATTCATCGGGCATTTTATCGGTAATCGGAAGGATCAGAAATACTAGGCAGCCTAGAACCATACAAACCAATCCTTCCCAAAGAAATCCAAATTTGATGTGCAAGTATCATGGCACGCATGGTCACAAGACCGAGGATTGCAGGCAATTAATGGGGGAGGTAGCCCGTCTATTCAATGAGGGTCACCTTTGAGAGTTCCTAAGCAACTGAGCAAAGAATCATTTTAGAGAAAGGGACGCCAACAGGAAAAATGAACTGGAGGAACCCCAACATGTCATTCATATGATCATCGGTGGGGTCGACATTCCACAGGGACCCATATTCAAACGCGCTAAGTTATCAATCACTAGGGAACAATGAACCCGAGATAATGTGCCCAAAGGCACTTTATCATTCAACAACGAAGAAGCAGAAGGCATTTCTCAGCCCCACAATGATGCTCTGGTAATTTCTGTCTTATTAAATAAAGTTCAAGTTAAGCATATTTTAGTGGATCCAGGTAGCTCGACAAATATCATCCGATCGAGGGTCGTGGAGCAGCTAGGCCTTCAAAATCAAATCGTGCCCGCAACTCGGGTCTTAAACGGCTTCAATATGGCCAGTGAAACAACTAAAGGGGAGATTATTCTACCGGTGAACGTGGATGGAACCATTCAAGATACCAAGTTCCACGTAATCGAGGGCGACATGAGGTACAATGCCCTGCTCGGAAGTCCTTGGATCCACAATATGAGGGCAGTCCTTTCGACTCTCCACCAAATGATGAAGCTCCCGTCGTCGGACGATGTAAAAATAGTATACGGGGAGCAGCATGCTGCAAAGGAAATGTTTGCGGTCAATGAGGTAACACCGATATCGACACTATCAAACTCGAAAAGGTTGAGCATCAAAGGTAAACAGGAAGTCAAATAGCAATCACAGCCACCAGACTCGACCGAATCGGGGAAGCAGGAGATAGAAGAAGAAGAAGAGGAAGATTTTCTCACCCCTCGAACTTTTATTGTTCCTGAAGATTCTGACGCCACCAAATCAATGGTCGAAGAGCTGGAACAGGTTATATTGAGCGAGTACCTGCCCGAGCTAAAGTTAAACGTGGGAACGAGATTAACCCCCGAACTCAAGAAAAAGCTTATTCAATTTCTTATTGATAACATAGATTATTTTGCTTGGTCCCATTTAGACATGACAGGGATCCCACCGGAGATAATGATGCATCGGCTAAACCTGGACCCTAGGTTTAAACCGGTGAAGCAAAAGAGGAGACTTCAGTCCAAGGTAAAGCATGCATTCATAAAGGACGAAGTAACTAACCTTCTCAAAATAGGGTCCATTCGGGAGGTGAAATATCCCGAATGGTTAGCAAATGTAAATGTAGTCCCTAAAAAGGGGAACTAACTTAGAATGTGTGTAGATTATAAGGATTTAATCGAGGAGTGCGCCAAAGATTCTTTTCCACTGCCTAACATCGATCGCATGATCGATGCCACGGCCAACCACGAGACCCTTACTATTCTCGATGCTTATTCCTGGTACAATCAAATCCAAATGAACCCGGAGGACCGAGAAAAGACTTCATTTATCACCAAGTATGGAACATATTATTATAATATAATGCCCTTCGGGCTAAAAAATGCAGGAGCTACTTACCAACACCTAGTAAATAAAATGTTCTAAGAACAAATAGGTAAATCAATGGAAGTTTATATTGATGACATGATAGTTAAGTCCTTGCGCGCAGAGGACTATTTGGCTCATTTGAAGGAAACATTCGAGATTTTAAGGAATTACAACATGAAGCTCAACCCCGAGAAATGTGCTTTCGGGGTCGGTTCGGGCAAGTTCCTTGGCATCATGGTATCGAATCGGGGGATCGAGATCAACCCCGACAAAATCAAGGCCATCGAATATATCACCGTCGTGGACAGTGTAAAATCCATGCAGAGGCTAACTAGACGGATAGCTGCCTTAGGCCGATTCATTTCGAGGTCGTCAGATCGAAGCCACATATTGTTCTCTCTACTCAAGAAGAAGAATGATTTCACCCGGACCTCGGAATGCCAACAGGAATTAGAGGAATTGAAGCGATACCTATCGAACCCACCACTACTTCACACTCCAAATGCAGATGAGAAACTTTACTTGTACTTGGCAGTATCAGAAATCACGGTAAGTGGTGTCGTAGTTCGAAAAGAGAAAGGTACGCAATTTCCCATTTATTATGTAAGTCGAACCTTAGGAGAAGCAGAAACTAGATATCCACACTTGGAGAAACTGGCACTTGCACTGATAAGTGCCTCTAGAAAGTTAAGACGATACTTTCAATGTCACCCCATTTGCGTATTAACCATTTACCCACTTCGTAATATTTTACACAAGCCCAAACTATCAGGTCGATTGGCCAAATGGGCAGTCGAACTCACTGGGTACGATATCAAATATCAACCCCAGACAACCATCATGTCTCAAATTTTAGCGGACTTCGTGGCTGATTTCACGCCAACCCTCATACTCAAAGTTGAAAAGGAACTCTTGTTAAAATTGGGTACATCAAATGGGGGTATGGACCCTCTTTACTGACGGTGCTTCGAATGTGAAGTGGTCAGGGCTAGGCATTGTTTTGAAGCCGGCCACGGGTAGCACTATTAGGCAATCTATCAAAACTTCTAGGCTGACTAACAATAAGGCCGAGTACGAGGCCATGATTGCAGGTCTCGAGCTAGCTAAAAGCTTGGGAGTAGAAGTCATTGAAGCTAACTGTGACTCTTTACTCTTGGTTAACCAAGTAAACAAAACCTTCAAAGTTCGAGAGGATAGAATGCAAAGGTATTTGGACAAAATGCAGGTAACTTTGCAGCGTTTCAAGGAATGGACGTTACAGCATGTACCTCAAGAACAAAACAGTGAGGTTGATGCACCAGTAAATTTGGGGTCATCGGTCGTGGAAGATGAGATCAGCTCGGGGACTATCGTTCAACTGAGATCCGTGATCGAGGAATGTCATGCTGAGATAAACTCTACAAGCTTAACCTGGGAATGGAGGAATAAATATATTGAATACTTGAAGAACAGAAAGTTGCCATCGGACCCTAAAGAGTCGAGGGACCTACAAACAAAAGTTGTTCGATTCTCATTGGTTGAAGATGGAACATTATACAGAAGGACATTCGATGAACCATTGGAAGTATGCTTAGGACTAGGAGACACCGATTATGCTCTACGAGAGGTCCATGAAGGCACTTGTGGGAACCACTCCGGCGCCGAATCACTATTCACAAAATCGTTAGAGCAGGATATTACTGGGATAGCATGGAAAAACCCCAGGTAAAGCTAAGTTCAATTTATTTATGACTTACTATTTTTCTAAATGGGTTGAAGCAGAGGCGTTCGAGAAAGTGAGAGAGAAAGAGGTTATAGACTTCATCTGGGATCACATCATATGTCGATTTGGGATACCAGCCAAAATAGTGTGTGACAATGAAAAATAAGTTATCGGCAGCAAAGTGACGAAATTCCACAAAGACCACAAAATAAAAACAATATTATCAGCGCCGTATCACCCTAGATGGAACGGACAGGCCGAATCGACGAACAAGACTATCATTCAAAACCTAAAGAAAAGGTTGAACGACGCTAAGGGGAAATGGAGAGAAATTCTACCTGAAGTCCTTTGGGCATATCGAACAACATCAAAGTCCCGTACAGGGGCAACCCCGTTCTCCTTAGTATACGGCTCCAAAGCTTTGATTCCCGTCGAAGTCGGGGAACCCAGTGCCAGGTTTCGACATATAATAGAAGAGTCAAATCATGAGGCTATGAATACTAGCCTTCAATTATTGGAAGCAAAATGAGATGCCGCACTCGTTTGAATGGCTGCATAAAAGCAATGAATCGAAAGATACTACAATAGGAGAACCAACCTTCGCCACTTCAGAGTCGGGGACCGTTTTCCTAAGGAAAGTCACCATTAACACTCGAGATCCTAATGAAGGAAAGCTCGGTCCAAATTGGGAGGGACCCTACCAAGTCCTCGACATCATCGGAAAGGGATCTTATAAGCTCGGCACGATGGACGGCGAACAACTGCCAAATATTTGGAACATATCGCTTCTCAAACGGTATATGTGCTACCAGAGGACAATTAAACATATCTGAGGCTTCTTTAGAATCAACCTCGAATGCTGGGGGGCATCACCCTCGGATGTTACACTTTCAAGGAAAATACTTTGTGTCAAAGGGTCTAGATAGAGAAACTTTGTAATGGGCCAAACGGTCAAATGAACTGTGTCTATATAGATTAGTCGAGCCCCGATGGAAAAACATGTACCCATGTATAAATTATACAAAGAAGCATTATTTCTATATCAAACATCTTGTGTCTCAAAGTAAAGTTTTTACTATGCAAGATCCATACTTATGATTTTGTGAGAAATGGCTCAAGGGCCAAGTGTAAGTATATCTCGTACACTCGGGGACTGCCATCGACGATCGACATATTCAAGTAATCTAAACTCAAATTCATAAGACCTCAAAGAGGTACCCCTCGATCTATAGGCCAAGAAGATCACTCTCGGGGACTAACACTTCGAACTAGTTCAGAGTGTTATTGGAAAATAAGCCTAAGAGGAATACCCAAAGGCTACGGCCAAATTAGGCGGCTCAGAGATGTCTAAATCCCGCAATAAAAATAAGCCTTCAAATTCTTTGAAAAACCGGTAAAAACAAAACTACCCTCGGCAAGTAATCAAAATGGCTTCGATGAAATCAGCCCTCTAAAAACCTTAAGAGGTATCAAATAATCTCAACACAAACGCGCTAAGGCAGATAAAGCAAATGGGTCACAATTGACATCGAACCCTCAAAAACCCAATGGGTAAAGAATACGTGTTAAGGCATAAAGAAATTTTTTACTAAGTCTTCTAAGCCAAAAAAGGGAAAAATAGCCATCTTTTAGAGGCCATATCGGCCCAATCTAAAGAGCCTAAGGGCTAATACACTTAGAGTTTGATATTTTGTTCTCACTCAAGTCGGACCGAAAAGTTCCACTATTCTGAGCTCAAATAAAACTGACTTGAATATAGCTCGAGTATTCATCATTATTTGATATAAAAACTTAAGGGGTCTGTTACTGTGAGTTCGAAACCTACTCGAACTCGGCTAAACAACAGTACAATTACGGCTTCGATCAAGCCATCCGAAATCAAAATCCCGAACATATTGTTGAGCTAGGGGACTCGCCCTCGCTTAACTAAAAAACCTAAGGGTTTGTTCTATTATGAGCTCGAGCTATTGCTCACTCGATTATAGAGGCCACAACAACCCGATTGCAACAAAGTTTTCACAAGGCAAAGACAAAATAGAATTTATCATAAATCAGAAATCGGAGACGAAACGGAAAGAAAAGGAATCTTTCATATATGCAAAGTATTTACAAAGACCAAACAAGGTCTTACACAAAAAGCAAAAGGAGAAAAAATCCTAAGTGCCTAGTATGCCTCGGGAGCCGCATCTTCAGGAGCTTCATCTTCATCTCCTCCGCTCTCAGATCCACTCGTAGAGTCTTTATCATCGGAAATAAAAGCTTCGAACTCGTCCTCCAAAACCTTTGCACTCTCAATATCAGCCGTGAGGTCGAAGCCACGAACGTGTACCTCCTCAAGAGTCTCTCTTCGAGACTGGCGCCTAGCATGTTCGGCAACACGGGACAATCTAACCTAAGCAGCGTCAGAATTTTCCTTTACCTAAATATTAGCGGCTTTAGCGTCGGCTCGGTAGGAGGCCACGAGCGCCTCTGCCTTGGATGTGGCCCTTGCAAGCTTAGTGGCCAACCAAGTCTCGAGCTCTTTAGCCTTCCAATCTCGGGCCAAGTTCTCCTCCTTCACACTTTGGAGTTGACGCTCAACCAAAGACAGTTGGGCCCGAACCGCATCTTTCTCCGAGGCGAGACGGTCCATGTTCTGCTTCCACCCCAAAGTCTCTGCCTCTTACATCTTGGCCTCCTCACGAAGCTGCTCAACCAATTCGGCCTTCTGCTGAACCTGCAGGATCAAGGTGTTAGTCGCTAATATCAAGTTAATACATAACAAGGTCCCAAATATTTATATTACCCGTTCAATGAGATTTGTCTGGTCTTGATGAGCTCTTGTCATCTCGGCTCGAATACTAATGATCTCCGCTTCTTTTTGCACATAGAGGAGTTTGGGGGTGTTTCTCTCCTTCATAAGCTTTTTAAGATCAGCCTCACATCAGGCCAGCGCGACTTGGTATTTGGAGGACACTTCTCGATGGAGCTTTGTATCCTGTATAGAAAGGAAGGAAATTAGACTTAGAGAAATAATAACAAACACAAACATGGTAACATGGGCTAAAACTCACTTAGTTCAGAATTCGCTAAGCGTCATCAACAATGAGTGATGCATCCAGGTAGGGAACATCATCGACCCCCGCGAAGAAGTAATGAAATATATCATGCCCTTGGGGGGCCGTCCCCACATCGGGGTTCCCCATGGACCGGGCATCCTGAAATTGCCCCTCAGAGAACGTGGGGCCGGGAGGCGAATCATCAACGTTAATTTCCCCGAGCAAGTCACTTAGGGCATTCTCTTCTCTTTGAAGGGCCTCAAAACTAGACCCTTCGGGCACACCCGCTGGTTGCTCATCACGGCAGGAGGCATCATCAATTCCCGATGACTCGAGGACTCTACTCGTATCTTCCTCCGAGATCACCTCGGACTGCTGCTGAACCTCCTCGATTGTCACCGGCTCAACAGTTCTCAAAGCTTTAATGCCTTCCCTCCTACGAGCCACTAACAGGCAGTCGGCATCTTTTCCCTCCTTGTCTTCATCTCATAGCGTTTGAACTACATCGGCAGACAAAACGGCGGGATCAGTCTTCGACTTTCGAACCCTGCTTTTCTTGAGCTTTGGGGTATCTAGAGGCAAGGCCCTTCTCCTTTTCTTGTCATTGGTCGGCATCCGGACCTCCTCTTCCCTGGTGGGAGGAGACCTCATGATGGTATTATCATCAAGACCTGTAGAAGAAATTAAGTTAAAAAGAAGTATTTCACAGGAGAGCATCAAACACGGACAGGGGAAATTACCATGATTTTTGGCCTCCCATCGACCATTGGCCAAATCACGCCACCAGCGCTCAGCATACGAAGAGGTTGAAACAAATTGTCGAACCCAATCTGCAAGGTCCGGGACTGCACCAGGAAACCAGGGGAAAGCTGCACCATAAAGAAAAATATAGATGAGAAAAGGTAAAGGAAACATAACAACTAATCAAGCGTTATCGATGAGGTTCTACTTACGCTTCATGTTCCAATCTTCGGGGAATGGCATCTTCTTGGAAGGGATTAAGTCGGAGGTACTGACTCGGACAAAATGGCACATCCATCCTCAGTCCTTGTCCTCATCTATGCTCTAGAACAGCACCTTCCTAGCCCGGCGTTGAAGCCTTATCAGTCTGCCCCGATAAAGACGGGGGATGTATAGCCTAATGAGATGATCAATGGTAAAAGACATCCCCTCGACCTTGCTCGAGAAGAATCTAAGCAAAATGACAATACGCCAAAAAGAGGGGTAGATCTAGCCTAGGGCTACTTAGTATTGGCGGCAGAAGTCGATTATGACAGGATCGACGGAACCCAGTGTGAAGGGATAAGTATACACGCTTAAGAACCCTTTCACATGAGTGGTGATGTCCTTCTCGGAGGTAGGAATCACCACCTCTTTATTCTCCTAGCGGCAGTCAATTTTCACCTGCTCGAGATCACCTTCGAATATCGAACAGATGTATATAGACATGGGTTCGCATCGGCCAGGAACCGGGGATGCACTCTTCGATACGTGGCTCCACCAGTGTTTTGTCACCGCCTGGCAGCGATGAGGAGGCCATTTCCTCTTGAGGAATAGTGTTTGATGTTTTGCCAATTCTATATGAGGTTTAAGGAAGAAGAAGGCGGAATTTATGTTTTTATAAGATATTGGCAAACGGAAACCGACAAAGTTGATTAAATTGAAGAGAATAGAAGAGCTTTTAAGAAGTTTGAAAGTAAAGTTTGAGAAGATTATGAAGGTGGTCTATTTATAATAGCCATTTTGATGGTTTGAAATCACAGGTGGCTGACCATCAACTGGCGTGAATTAATGACCTTGGGAACTGTGCAGACATGATGCTTCAATCGCTTCTGTCGCTTACATCACGATGTTGACATCTTAATTAATCAAGGTATTAAATCGAAGTCTCAAATTCTTTTCTTCTCGTTACACTCAAAAAAATGAGGGGACATTTGTATACGGTTTAAATTGGACATACCCGATTTCGTTGGCAAGGGAGTTGTCCCGAGGGTAACCTCGTAATAGATCAGGCTTGAGCTCGAAGATAGAACATCAAGCCTTGAGATTGAAATGTTCATTGAGATCGAGGCCAGCAACAATCGAGATCAAGCATGACTGATGTCGAGTAAGGCGTAATAACGGAATGGCGAGATATCAATAACCAGTCGAAGATCACGGCGGAAATCACAGAACAGATCAAGTCAAAGAGGTTATTAATACCAGTTATGAGATCTACTTCTGTTATTAGAGTTGTACCTAATTTAGGATTCCTCTATTATATAAAAAGGGATACCATTCACTTGTTGGAGACATCATTATTCACTGATAAGAATATACATATACGCTGCTTTCTTTGTTTTGCTTACTGTTCATTGTTGTTCATCACTGTTCATCGTTATTTTATCTATCCTCTACTGTTTTTATTAACTAACCTCGAGACTATCTCGAATCGAGGTCAAGTCATTGTTTGCAGACCGGTTTGATTTATCTTATTATCCAATCTATCTATTTAATTCGTTGTTTATCAATTGGTACCGAGTTAAATCACATATCCTTAAAATCACAATATAAGTTTAATTGTTACTCAATTATTAGGGTAAACACCTAGGCCAGATCTACCCCTATTTTTGGCGTATTGTCATTTTGCTCGGATTCTTCTCGAGTAAGGTCGAGGGGATGTCTTTCACCCTCGATCATCTCATTAGGCTATACCGCCCTCGTCTTTATCTGGGCGGACTGATAAGGGTTCAATGCCAGGCCACGAAGGTGCTATTCTCGAGCATAGACAAGGACAAGGACCGAGGATGGATGGTCCGGTTTGTCCTAGTCAGAACCTCCGACTTAATCCCTGCTGAGAAGATGCCATTCCCCGAAGAATGGAACATAAAACGTAAGTAGAACCTCACTGATAATGCTTGATTACTTGTTATGTTTCCTTTACTTTTTCTTATCTATATTTTTCTTTATGGTGCAGATTTTCCCTGGTTTCCTGGTGCAGTCAAGGACCTTACAGGTTGGGTTTGACAACTATTTTCAACCTCTTCGTATGCTGAGTGCTAGTTACGCGATTTGGCCAAAGGTCGATGCGAGGCCAAAAATCATAGTAAGTTTCCTTGTCCGTGTTTGATGCTTTCCTGTGAAATACTTCTTTTTAACTTGATTTCTTCTCATACAGGTCTTGGTGAGAACGAGGTCGCCTCCCACCAGGGAAGAGGAGGTCCCGAATCTAACCAAAGACAAGAAAAGGAGAACCTAAACTTCTTAAAATATGGTCCATTCGGGAGGTGAAATATCCCGAATGGTTAACCAATGTAGTTGTAGTCCCTAAAAAGGGGAACAAACTTAGAATGTGTGTAGATTATAAGGATTTAAACAAGGCGTGCCCCAAAGAATCTTTTCCACTTCCTAACATCGATCGCATGATCGATGCCACGACCGGCTACGAGATCCTTACTTTTCTCGATGCCTATTCCGGGTACAATCAAATCCAAATCAACCTGGAGGACCGAGAAGACTTCATTTATCACCAAGTATGGAACATATTATTATAATGTAATGCGCTTCGGGCTTAAAAATGCAGGAGCTACTTACCAATGCCTAGTAAATAAAATATTCGAAGAACAAATAGGTAAATCAATGGAAGTTTATATTGATGACATGCTAGTTACGTCCATGTGCGTAGATGACCATTTGGCTCATTTGCAGGAAACGATCTAGATTTTAAGAAAACACAACATGAAGCTCAACCCCGAGAAATGTGCCTTCAGGGTCAATTCGGGAAAGTTCCTTCGCTTCATGGTATCGAATCGGGGGATCGAGATCAACCCCGACAAAATCAAGGCCATCAAAGACATCACTGTCATAGACAGTGTAAAAGTCATACAGAGGCTAACTGGGTGGATAGTTGCCTTAGGCCAATTCATTTTGAGGTTATCAGATCGAAACCACAGGTCTTTCTCTCTACTCAAGAAGAAGAATGATTTCTCCTGGACCCCAGAATGCCAACAGGCATTAAAGGAATTGAAGCGATACCTATCGAGCCCACCACTACTGTACACTCCAAATGCAGATGATAAACTTTACTTGTACTTGGCTGTATCGGCGGTAAGTGGTGTCCTAGTTCTAGAAGAGCAAGGTACGCAATTTCCCGTTTATTATGTAAGTTGAACCTTAGGAGGGGCAGAAACTAGATATACACACTTAGAGAAAGTGGCACTTGCACTGATAAGTGCCTCTAGAAAGTTAAGACCATACTTTCAATGTCACCCCATATGTGAATTAACCACTTACCCACTTCGTAATATTTTGCACAAGCCCGAACTATCATGGCGATTGGCTAAATGGACAGTCAAACTCACTGCGTACGATATCGAATATCAACCCCAGACAACCATCAAGTCTCAAATTTTAACAGACTTCGTGGCTGATTTCACGCCAACCCTCATACTCGAAGTTGAAAAGGAACTCTTGTTAAAATTGGGTACATCAAATGGGGGTATGGACCCTCTTTACTGATGGTGCTTCGATGTGAAGGGGTCCGGTCTAGGCATCGTTTTGAAGCCGCCCACGGGTAACACTATTAGGGAATCTACCAAAACTTCTAGGTTGACTAACAATGAGGCCGAGTACGAGGCCATGATTGCAGGTCTCGAGCTAGATAAAAGCTTGGGAGCAGAAGTCATTGAAGCCAAGTGTGACTCTTTACTGGTGGTGAACCAAGTAAACAAAACCTTCTAAGTTCGGGAGGATAGAGTGCAAAGGTATTTGGACAATCTGCAGGTCACTTTGCACTGTTTCAAGGAATGGACTTTACAGCATGTACCTGGAGAACAAAACAGTGAGGCTGATGCACTTGCAAATTTGGGTTCATCGGTCGAGGAAGATGAGATTAGCTCGGGGACTGTCATTTCACTCTCGAGATACGTGATCGAGGAAGGTCATGTTGAGATAAACTCTACAAGCTTAACATGGGATTGGAGGAATAAATATATTGAATACTTGAAAAACAGAAAGCTCTCATCGGACCCTAAAGAGTCGTGGGCCCTACAAACCAAAGCTGCTTGATTCACAGTGGTTGAAGATGGAACATTATGAAGAAGGACATTCGATGGACCATTGGCAGTATGCTTACGACCAGGAGACACCGATTATGTTCTACGAGAGGTCCATGAAGGCACTTGTGGGAACCACTCCGACGCCGAATCACTGATCCACAAAATCATTAGAGCATGATATTACTTGAATAGCATGGAAAATGACACTAAGGAGTTTGTCCGAAAATGAGATAAATGTCAAAGTTTTGCACCGATGATCCATCAGCCCGAAAAACAACTTCATTCAGTCTTATCCCTATGGCCATTCATGAAATAGGGGATGGATATCGTCGGCCCTCTGCCATCGGCCCCAGGTAAAGCTAAGTTCATTTTATTTATGACTAACTATTTCTCTAAATGGGTTGAATCACAGGCTTTCGAGAAAGTGAGAGAGGAAGAGGTTATAGAATTCATCTGGGATCACATTGTATGTTGATTTGGGATACCCGCTGAAAGAGTGTGTGACAATGGAAAATGCTTTATCGGCAGCAAGTGACGAAATTCCTCAAAGACCACAAAATAAAAAGGATATTACCAACGTCGTATCACCCTAGTGGGAACGGAAAAGCCAAATCGACGAACAAGACTATCATTCAAAACCTAAAGAAAAGGTTGAACGACGCTAAGGGGAAAGGGAGAGAAATTCTAACCGAAGTCCTTTGGGCATATCGAAAAACATCAAAGTCCAATAAAGGGGCAACCCTGTTCTCCTTAGTATATGACTCTGAAGCTTTGATGCCAGTCGATGTTGGGGAACCTAGTACCAGGTTTCAACATACAACAGAAGAGTCAAATCACGAGTCTATGAATACTAGCCTCAAAATATTGGATGAAAAACGAGAAGCCGCACTCGTTTGAATGGATGCACAAAAGAAACGAATCGAACGATACTACAATAGAAGAACTAACCTTCACCAATTCAGAATCGGGGACTTAGTCCTAAGGAAAGTCACCATCAACACTCGAGATCCTAATGAAGGAAAGCTCGGCCCAAATTGGGAGGGACCCTACCAAGTCCTTGACATCATCGGAAAGGGATCTTATAAGCTCGACATGATGGATGGCGAAAAACTGCCATATAATTGGAACATATCTCTTCTCAAACGGTATTATTTCCAAGGTGTTCGATCAAAGACATCGAGACCTCAGGTTTTAAAGCACGCATTGCACTCTTTTTCCCTTATATCGGTTTTTGTCCCCAGTGGGTTTTTCCGGTGAGGTTTTTAACGAGGCAACAATTATGTGCTACCTGAGGACAATTCAATAGTATCCGAGGCTTCTTTATAATCAACCTCGAATACTGGGGGGCATCACCCTCAGATGTTACACTTTCAAGGAAACTATTTCGTGTCAAAGGGTCTCGATAGAGAAACATTGAAATGGGCCAAACGGTCGAATGAACCTAGTCCGTATCGATTGGTCGAGCCCCGATGGGCATACCCAAAGGCTACATCCAAATTAAGGCGGCTTGGAGACGTCTGAACCCCGCAATAAAAACAAGCCTTCGAAATCTTTAAAAACCCGGTTAAAAAAGGCTACCCTCGTCAAGTAATCAAAAGGGCTTCGGTGAAAATAGCCCTCTAAAAACCATAAGAGTTATTAAATTATATCAACACAAACGTGCTAAGGCACAAAAAGCAAAGGGGTTTCAATCGACATCGAACCCTAAAAAATCCAATGGGTAAAGAATACGTGTTAAGGTATAAAGGAATATTTTACTAAGTCTTCTAAGCCAAAAAAGGGAAAAATAGCCATCTTTTAGAGGCCTCATCGGCTCAATCTAAAGAGCCTAAGGGCATATACACTTAGATTTCAAGAATTTGTTCTCACTCAAGTCGGACCTAAAGGTTCCACTATTCCGAGCACAAATAAAGCTGACTTGAATATAGCTCGAGTATTCATCATTATTTGATATAAAACCTTAAGGGGTCTGTTACTGTGAGTTTGAAACCTACTCGAACTCGGCTTTAAAAATAGTACAATTGTGGCTTCGATCAAGCCATCCAAAATAAAAATCCCGAACATATTGTTGAGCTCAGGGACTCGCCCTCACGAAGCTGCTCAACCAATTTGGCCTTCTGCTGAACCTGTAGGATCAAAGTGTTAGTCACCAATATCAAGTTAATACATAACAAGCTCCCAAAAAGTTACATTATCCGTTCAATGAGATCGGTCTGATCTTGATAAGCTCTTGTCAGCTCTGCTCGAATACTCATGATCTCCTCTTCTTTTTGCACATATAGGAGTTTGAGGGCGTCTCTCTCCTTCGTAAGCATTTTAAGATCAGCCTCACATCGGGCCAGCTCGACTCGGTATTTGGAGGACGCTTCTCGATGGAGCTCCGTAGCCTGTACAGAAAGGAAGGAAATCCGACTTAGAGAAATGAGAACAAACGCAAACGTGGTAACATGAGCTAAAACTCACTAGGTTCAGAAGCCACTAAGCCTCATCAAAAATGAGTGATGCATCCAGGTCGGGAACATCATCGACCCCCGTGAAGCAGCCACAAAATATATCATCCCCCTCGGGGGCCGTCCCCACATCGGGGGTCCCCATGGACCGGGCATCCCGAAATTGCCCCGAGCGAGTCACTTGGGGCATTATCTTCTCTTTAAAGGGCCTCAAAACTAGACCCTTCGGGCACACCCTCCGGCTGCTCATCATGTAAGGAGGCATCATCAACGCCCGATGACTCGGGGACTCTACTCGTACCCTCCGCCGAGGTCACCTCGATCTGCGGTTGAACCTCCTCGACCGTCACTGGCTCAGCAGTTCTCGAAGCTTCGATGATTTCCCTCTTCTGAGCCACCAGCAGGCAGTCGACATCTTCTCCCTTCTCGTCTTATCCCGAAGTGTTTGAACTACCTCGGCAGATAGAATGACGGGATCAGTCTTCGACTTTCGAGCCCTTCTTTTTTTCGGCTTTGGGGTATCTAGAGGCGAGGCCCTTCTCCTTTTCTTGTCTTTGGTCAGCTTCGGGACCTCCTCTTCCCCGGTGGGAGGCGACCTCATGATGACATTATCACCAAGACTTGTATGAGAAGAAATCAAGTAAACAAGAAGTACTTCATAGGAAAGCATCAAACACGGACATGGGAACTTACGATGATTTTTGGCCTACCATCGACCTTTGCCCAAATCGCGCCACGAGCACTCAGCATACGAAGAGGTTGAAAACATTTGTCGAACCCAACCTGTAAGGTCCGTGACTACACCAGGAAACCAGGGGGAAGCTGCACCATAAAGAAAAATATAGATAAGAAAAGGTAAAGGAAACGTAACAAGTAATCAAACGTTATCGGTGAAGTTTAACTTACGCTTCATGTTCCATTCTTCGGGGAATGGCATCTTTTTGGCGGGGATTAAGTCAGAGGTCCTGACTCAGAAAACAAATCAGCACATCCATCATCGGTCTTTGTCCTCATCTATGCTCGATAAGGGCATCTTCGTGGCCCGACGTTGAAGCCTTATTAGTCTGTCCCGATAAAGACGGGGGTTGTATAGCCTAATGAGATGATCGAGGGTGAAAGACATCCCCTCGACCTTGCTCGAGAAGAATCTGCGCAAAATGACAATACTTCAAAAAGAGGGGTAGATCTGGCCTAGGGTTACTCGATATTGGCGGCAGAAGTCGATTATGACAAGATCGACGGAACCCAGTGTGAAGGGATAAGTATACACACTTAAGAACCCTTTCACATGAGTGGTGATATCCTTATCGGGGGTAGGAATCACCACCTCTTTATTCTCCCAGTGGCATTCATTTTTCACCTTCTCAAGATCACCTTCGGATATCGAGCAGATGTATCTAGACAAGGGTTCACATCGGCCAGGAACCAAAGAGGGTTTTGCGACTTTAAAGTCGGAAGTAGGTTCACATGGTCCGGGGATGCACTCTTCGATACGCGGCTCCACCGGTGTTATGTCACCGGCAGGCCGCGATGAGGAGGTAGTTTCCTCTTGAGGAACGGTCTTTGATATTTTTCCATTGCTATATGAGGTTTAAGGAAAAAGAAGGCGGAATTTATGTTTTTATAAGAGATTGGCAAACGGAAAACGGTAGAGTTGATGAACTTGAAGAGAATAGAAGAGCTTTTAAGAACTTTGAAAGTAAAGTTTGAGAAGATTACGAAGGTGATCTATTTATAATAGCCATTTTGACGGTTTGAAAGTACTGGTGGCCGACCATCAACTGACGTTAATTAATGACCTTAGGAACTCTGCAGACATGACGCTTCAATCTCTTTTGTCTTTTACGTCATAATGTTGACGTCATAATTGATCGAGGTATTAAATTGATGTCTCAAATTCGTTTCTTCTCATTACACTCCATAAAATGAGGGAACTATCTGTATATGGTTGAAATCATGAATACCCACTTTTGTTGGCTGGGGAGTTGCCCCGAGGTTAACCTCGTAATAGATCGGGCTCGAGCTCGAAGATAGAACATCAAGCCTGCAGATTGAAGTGTTCATGGAGGTCGAGGCCAGCAACAATTGAGATAAAGCATGACTAATGTCAAGTAAGGCGTAATAACAGAATGGCGAGATATCAATAGCCAGTCGAAGAACACGGTGGAAATCTCGGAACAGATCAAGTCAAAGCGGTTATTAGTGCCAATTATGGGATCTACTTCCGTTATTAGAGTTGTACCTAATTTAGGATTCCTCTATTATATAAATAAGGATCCCATTCACTTGTTGGTGACATCATTATTCACTGATAATAATATACATATATGCTGTTTTCTTTGTCTTACTTACTCTTCGTTACTGTTCATCACCATTCATCATTGTTTGTTCTATCCTCTACTGTTCTTATTAACTAACCTCGAGACTATCTTGAATCGAGGTCAAGGCATTGTTTGCAGAACGGTTTGATTTATTTTATTATCCAATTTATCTATTTAATTCGGTGTGTATCAATTGGTACCGAGAAAAATCACTATCCTTCAAACCACAATATAAATTTAATAATTTGGGCTTGTGCAAAATATTACGAAGTGGGTAAATGGTTAATACACATATGGGGTGACATTGAAAGTATGGTCTTAACTTTCTAGAGGTGCTTATCAGTGTAATTGCCAATTTCTCCAAGTATGGATATCTAGTTTCTGCTTCTCCTAAGGTTCGACTTACATAATAAACGGGAAATTGCGTACCTTGCTCTTCTCGAACTAGGACACCACTTACCGCAATTTTCGATACTGTCAAGTACAAGTAAAGTTTCTCATCTGCCTTTGGAGTGTGAAGCAGTGGTAGTCTCAATAGGTATCGCTTCCATTCCTCTAATTCCTGTTGGCATTCTGGGGTCCAAGGAAAATCGTTCTTCTTCTTGAGTAGAGAGAAAAATCTGTGGCTTCGATCTGACGACTTCGAAATGAATCGTCCTAAGCCAGTTATCTGTCCAGTTAGCCTCTGCACGGCTTTTACACTGTCCATGACGGTGATGTCTTCGATGGCCTTGATTTTGTCGGGGTTGATCTCGATCCCCCGATTCAAAACTATGAAGGCAAGGAACTTGCCCGAACCAACCCCGAAAGCACATTTCTCGGGGTTGAGCTTCATGTTGTATTTCCTTAAAATCTTGAACGTTTCCTGCAAATGAGCCAAAAGGTCCTCTGCGCCCAGGGACTTAACTAGCATGTCATCAATATAAACTTTTATTGATTTACCTATTTGTTCTTCAAACATTTTATTTACTAGGCGTTGGTAAGTAGCTCCTATATTTTCTAGCCCGAAGGGCATTACATTAACAATATGTTCCATACTTGGTGTTAAATGAAGTCTTTTATCAGTCCTCCGGGTTCATTTGGATCTGATTGTACCCAAAATAGGCATCGATAAAAGTAAGGATCTCGTGGCCGGTCGTGGCAACGATCATGCGATCGATGTTAGGCAGTGGAAAAGTATCTTTGGGGCACGCCTTGTTTAAATCCTTATAATCTACACACATTCCAAGTTTGTTCCCCTTTTTAGGGACTACAACTACATTGGCTAACCATTCAGGATATTTCACCTCCCGAATAGACCATATTTTGAGAAGTTTAGTTACCTCGTCCTTGATGAATACGTGCTTTACCTCGGACTGGGGTCTCTTCTTTTGCTTCACCGGTTTGAACCTAGGGTCCAGGCTTAGACGATGCGTCATTATCTTCGGTGGGATCCAGGCTTAGCCGATGCGTCGTTATCTACGGTGGGATCCCTGTCATGTCAAAATGGGACCAAGCAAAATAGTCTATGTTATCAATAAGAAATTCAATAAGCTTTTTCCTAAGTTCAGGGGTTAATCCCGTTCCCCGGTATACCTTTCACTCGGGCAGGTACTTGATCAATTTAACCTGTTCTAGCTCTTCGACTGTAGATTTGATGGCGTCAGAATCTTCGGGAACAATAAAAGTATGAGGGGTCATAAAACCTTCCTCTTCTTCTTCTATCTCCTGCATTCCCAATTCGGTCGAGGCTGGTGGCTGTGATTGTTGACTTCCTATTTACCTTTGATGCTCGACCTTTCCGAGGTTAATAGTGTCGATATCGGTGTTACCTCATTGACCGCAAACATTTCCTTTGCAGCATGCTGCTCCCCGTATACTCTTTTTACACCGTCCGACGTCGAGAACTTTATCATTTGGTGGAGAATCGAAGGGACTGCCCTCATATTGTGGATCCAAGGCCTTCCGAGCAGGGCATTGTACCTCATGTCGCCCTTGATTACGTGGAACTTGGTATCTTGAATGATTCCAGCCACGTTCACCGGTAGAATAATCTCCCCTTTAGTTGTTTCACTGGCCATATTGAAGACATTTAAGACCCGAGCTGCGGGCACGTTTTGATTTTGTAGGCCTAGCTGCTCCACGACCCTCGATCAGATGATATTTGCCGAGCTACCTGGATCCACTAAAACACGCTTAACTTGAACTTTATTTAATAAGATAGAAATTACCAGAGCGTCGTTGTGGCACTAAGAAATGTCTTCTTCTTCTTCGTTGTTGAATGATAAAGTGCCTTTGGGCACATAATCTCGAGTTCATTTTTCCCTAGTGATTGATACCTTAGCGCATTTGAATATGAGTCCTTGTGGAATGTCGACCCCACCGACGATCATATGAATGACATGTTGGGGTTCCTCCTGTTCATTTTTCTTGCTGGCGTCCCTTTCTCTAAACTGATTCTTGGCTCGATCGCTTAGGAACTCTTGAAGGTGGCCCTCATTGAATAGACGGGGTACCTCCTCCCTTAATTTCCTACAATCCTTGGTCTTGTGACCATGCATGCCATGCTACTTGCACATCAAATTTGGGTTTCTTTGGAAGGATCGGTTTGTATGGATCCGGGCCACATAGTATCTCTGATCAATCCGATTGCCGATACAATGTCCGATGCATCGATGCTAAAGTTATATTTTGATAACTAAGGTGCCTTTATGGAATCAGCCTACTTGTCAAAACCACTTTTTCTCATAAGTCCCCTAGAATTTCGTCCTCGATCATTTCTTAGATCGTTCCGGGAGGAATTGCGTCCTGAACCATTGTTCCTTCGACATGTGGTTTATGGTTGATATCGTCCTCGACCCTGATCTTTGATTGATATCGATTGTGCACATCTACCTAAGTTACAGCTGGATACTCGATCAAATTTTGTTTCAATTGATGGGATGCTATCGAACTGTGCTCGTTCAACCCTTGGGTGAAATCTTGAACGTCCTAATCATCTGTGACCGGTGGCAACTCCATGCGTTCCATTTGAAATCGGGACAAAACTCCCTCGGCATTTCATTATCCCTTTGTCTCACCTTGAAAAGGTCTAATTTCCTCGTTGCGACCTTTATGTCCCCTGCATGTGCCTTTACGAAAGAATCTGCTAACATGGAAAATGAGTCGTTGGAATTTGGTGGCAGGTTGTGATACCAAATCATTGCTCCCTTCGAAAGGGTCTCTCCAAATATTTTCAACAACATAGATTCGATTTCATCATCTTCTAAATCGTTACCCTTGATGGCGCATGTATATGAAGTAACATGCTCGTTGGGATCCATGGTCCCATTATATTTGGGTATATCTGGGATACAAAACTTCTTTGGAATAGGCTTCGGAGCCGCACTTGGAGGAAACGGCTTTTGTACAAACTTCTTCGAATCCATCCCTTTCAAGATTGGTAGTGCCCCCGGTATCTGATCAACCCGAGAGTTGTATGTCTTTTTTTATCGTTGGTTTCGATTCCCTTCTCCCCTGATTCAATTCTTTTGGTGAGCTCCTCGAGCATTTTCATTACTACAGGATCAATCCCCGATTCGTTACCATTTGACCTTTTCGGTACTGGCTCGGTACGACGAGTAATTTCCGGCTCAACCATATTCGGAGCTATATGTTGATTTTGTAACTGAGCAATAGCGGCTTGCTAAGCCTGAAGCATCTAGAATATCACTTGGAGACTGACGGCTTTGTCTCCTCTGCTCTGCGTTACTTGGCCACTAGATCGGCCTTCTCTGCGTACACTCTCATCGAGATCTGAGCCTAGGTCCGCATTTAGAGAAACATGCGAACTGACATCGACTGGGTTGGCAACCGGTGCTACCTCGAGATTAGCCTATGGCACCTCTACTCTTGGAGCAATCACATTTTTGTTTTCACCGTGAAATCCGAGGCCATTGTGAGTTTTCATCTCGAGTAGGTGAAAAAATGACTGCCACTGGGAGAATAAAGAGGTGGTGATTCCTACCCCCGAGGAGGACATCACTACTCTTGTAAAAGGTTTCTTAAATGTGTATACTTATCCTTTCACATTGGGTTCTGTCGATCCTGTCATAATCGACTTATGCCGCCAATACCGGGTAACCCTAGTGTATACGGTTGAAATCGTGCATACCCGATTTCGTTGGCATGGGAGTTGCCCCGAGGGTAACCTCATAATAGATTGGGCTCGAGCTCGAAGATAGAACATCAAGCCTGGAGATCGAAGTATTCATTGAGATCGAGGCCAGCAACAATCGAGATCAAACATGACTGACGTCGAGTAAGGCGTAATAATGGAATGGCGAGATATCAGTAACCAACAAAAGATCACTGCAGAAATCCCAGAACAGATCAAGTCAAAGCGGTTATTAGTGCCAATTATTTGATCTACTTCCGTTATTAGCATTGTACCTAATTTAGGACTCATCTATTATATAAAGAGGGATCCCATTCACTTGTTGGAGACATCATTATTCACTGATAAGTATATACATATACGCTGCTTTCTTTGTCTTACTTACTGTTCATTGATATCCATCATTGTTCATCGTTGTTTGTTCTATCTTCTAACGTTCTTAATAACTAACCTCGAGACTATCTCGAATCGAGGTCAAGGCATTGTTTGCAGACCGGTTTGATTTATTTTATTATCCAATTTATCTATTTAATTCGTTATTTATCAATTGGTACCGAGTTAAATCACATATCCTTAAAACCACAATATAAGTTTAATTGTTACTCAATTTTTAGGATAAATAATAACAAACTAGCAACTTTGTATATGGTTAGCCACCCATTGGTTTCCTTTCGTGGAGGACCAAGGTTAACACGTTGGTTGGGATGACTAATAACTAAAATTAACTATGAGACAAAAACAATTAACAATTGATCACTGGAAGACAAGAGTTGAGCAACACTGAAATATCAATGGGAGAGATGTGAGTCATGATATGATAGGTGCAAGATAGATATTTGGGATCCAACTCTAATGGAATTCACTCTAATGTTCTAATGATTCTCACAAATTCACTCGATGATTAGTTCAAACGTGTAGTTAGACTCCTCTCTCGATTAAATCATAACTCTACGAGGTGATCTAATATAAGTACTGTAAACTATGCAAGCGTGCGTTTATGGATTAGTCTTTAGGAAAATGTCTCTCGAATATTCTCCTAACTTTATTTAATCAACAATTTAACAAGCTCTTTTGATTACTTAAGAGAATCACTAAATTAAAACAAACAGAATAATGCAAGATAATCACCACAATATTCTTCTTTCGATTAAATAAATTAGTGAATAAAGTTGCAAATAATTCAACGCTCCATAAATTAATTCAAGCAAAGAACTAGAGTTAAAATTTACAAATAGCAATCAAAACACCATATCCGTCAAACCATAAGAAACACTACTCCATAATCATGGAGGAAGTCATCACAAATATAATGAAAGAGGAAGAAAACATGAATTCGATCCAAACTCGGGTGTTGAGTTGAGGAAAGAATGATGAATCTTTGTGCTTTGAGTCTCCAATGCTCTTCCAATCTTCTGTAGGTCGAAAGTTCCCTAAATATTGTGTTTTGACCATGTAGGAATGGGCCCGGACGAAACTACATTTTCCAAGCAGAAGTGGGACAATTGGACCGCAAAAATACACTGGCGCGGCGCGCCGTGCGCCTCCCCATGCGCCACATCAGTGAGGATTTTCAGAGAGTTGATTTTTGTCACTCTGTAGAAATGTTGCACTATCGCCCCGCGCCCCGTGGCGGGGTAGTGCATTTTTCTTAGAGGAATTTATTTTCCTCACTTTTTGACATCTATACTTGGTCCTCGACCCCCAAACATGATCCTGACTTACTTTCTTGGGATTTTACTTAGACTTTAAAGGTCCAACTTGTTCAAATTAGCTCTAAATTATCTTAATAGCTCGAAATTATTTTCTGCAAGGCATAAAACACGTAATAAGCATAAATCACCATTAATTAAACTCAACCACAAGTAAAATGCAGTGATTAGAGTGCAAACTATGATTACAATATGGGTTTTTCGCCTACCATCAACACCCCACACTTAAACTATTGCTCGTCCTCGAGCAATCAAACTACACTTCAAATAGAGATGACCTTCTCATCAGACAACTTCCCTAACGCATCATGCCCAGAATATTTAAAGCAAACTAGGCACCCTTTCATAACATCCTAGCCTCAAGACTCGACTCAAAAACACCACATATTTTCCAAAAACTTGCTCACTTACTCTAACACAGAGGCCAAAGGCATTATCTTTCCTTTGCAAATCAGGTGCCCTCACACCAAAGATAGAAAGTAGTTTCACACACAATAAAATTCAAGAACAAATAGGAACTCAAGACAGAAAGAATTCACTCATCTCAGAATCAAAATTCATGTGCCACAAAAGACTCATCATATGCTTATCCATAGTTTAATACGCTACTAATTGAGCTCATTCAGTCAAAGATCAAGTACGACTTTATTTTGGTTGTAATGTAGGCTGCAGGACAAGTAGGAAATATTTGGATATGGTGAGTACACCTCCCTTAGCACTTTAATACATATACATTAACAATTTCAACCACACACTTGTATTTAACCAAACCCAACCTTCACACATAATAGCATCAAGCTCCTAATATCTTTAAGCACAACCAAGATGAGAACTACCACTAGTAAGAAATCAATTTTTTTTTTCTTTTCTATGTTCTGATTCTTTTTCCAAGAAATCTAACTTCTTCTTTTTTCCTTTCAATTCCCTACCAGTGTCTCTCACAATTTTTCAAACAATGCACCTTTCTACTTTTTCAATAGTTTCACTCAAAAATCCGACCATACCTTAACTTAGCTTTTACAAGATCATAACAATTTCAAGTGTGCGAGAGAGGTAAAAGGTTCAAACAGATAGTCAATTCAAAGAAAGGGGTCAGACTTGTAGTGTTGTTGCCAAAGAAATAGGATTACATGCTCAAAGGGGCTAACTACGATACACATTAATTAGGTGGGTAAAAGCATATATCTGGCTCAACAAAGAAACGCCTCTATAACTTCCTAGACTGAATAAGACAACTATTTTTCTTTGCAAACACACATGACAAGTTCTAGACATCAACTAACATGCACAGAATATCAACAAACCTTACTCACACCATGGCAAATAACTCACTTAGGATCGGATCTATCCCGACTCTCTAGTCAAAGCAGTTAAGCAACATCAAAATAGGCACTTATACATGAGTCAAGAACTGAGCTTAGACATAACAACTAAGGCATTCACTACTCTCAAGGCAGAAAAAGGTCAAGCAAATTCATCCCCATTTCATACCATAGCACAAGAATTCAAATTTTCTAACAAAAGAGAAACTAACTACACCCGGTTCAAGCAAAACCCTTGGAAAAGAATCGCGACACAAAGAAAAACCAAGGGGGAATTGTTATACTACCTAAGAAAAAACAAAATATTTCTTTTCTTCGACTTTGATTCCTCAAGAAGACAATTGAGGAATCCATCATCGCGAAAAGTCAATCTTTTCCAACCAGAAAAAAGAAAGCAAACACACATATACTTATTTACATCCCCACCCCACACTTTAAATTGTGTCATGTCCCCATTACACATAAATAAAAAGCAAGAGGTAAAGGAAACTCCCCTGATTCATCTAGTCGGGGTCTGAATCGAAATCGGGATCTCATTTGCATGCTCGAGCCAGTGCACACATCCATGCTGAGAGCTTCTTTTCTGCCTTCTTTGACTACACCCCACACTTATCATCCTTACTCTATCCAGTTCGCTCATTTAGGGCCCCCATTGCTCCTTCCATCTTAAAGACCTCCATTTATTCCCCTACTCTGAGCATGAGCTGCCTTTCTTGAATGTCTAGAATCGCTCTGCCAGTATCCAAGAAGGGTCTCCCTATTATCTTCCATATTTACCACTATGAAGTTCATGGGGAACACAAATTTATCTACCCAAACAAGCACATCTTCTACTATTTCTTCCGGTAGGATTGTGGCCTGATATGCCAGATGCAAAAACACATCTTCAAATTCTTCTTCAACTAGAGGTCGGTTCAGGTTGAATCTTCATCCTCCATTCCCGTCAACCGTTTCATCAGCTTTGAGAGTTGCTTCAGAACCTGCCCATGCGACCGCTTTATGTTGGGATGCTTCTAGTGCAGCAAATTCAACTCTCTCCTCACCGTTCTTAGCCATGTTCTCATGGGTTGAAGATTGCCCCAAGAATTTTCCGGTGAGTTTTTTTCTCTTTTCTTAGTTGTCGTAGGTATTTTTTCAACTCCGGTTTGTAAGGTATTACTTCTTTCGAAGAAGATCAAGTCATACACATACGACCTTAACATGTTGCCTGCACACAGACGAGAAAAACCGTGAAGAATAAAATAAAATTGATTCCTGAATTAGCACCAAAAACTATTTTGAACAGCATGGATTGCCAATCCACGGTATCGGTACCAAAATTTGACGAGCACAAACACAACATGAAATTTAATGTTCGCTAGTCAAAGATAATATAGTTATAATAATCGTCTCCACAGGGATTGGATTTAAATAATGTTCAAGTAATTTCTAGCTTAGCATTATTCAGGATGATTAGCACGTTGGTTGGGATGATTAATAACTAAAATTAACTATGAGACTAAAATAATTAACAATTGATCACTGGAAGACAAGAGTTGAGCAGCACTGAAATATCAATGGGAGAGATAAGAGTCGTGACAGGATAGGTGCAAGATAGCTATTTTGGATCTAACTCTAGTTCAACTCACTCTAATGTTCTAATGATTCTCACGAATTCACTCGATGATTAGTTCAAACGTGTAGTCAGACTCCTCTTTCGATTAAATCATAACTCTATGAGGTAAACTAATATAAGCACTGTGAAAATATGCAAGCATGCATTTATGGATAAATCTTCAGGAAATTATCTCTCGAATATTCTCCTAACTTTACTTAATTAACAACTCAACAAGCTCTTTCGATTATTTAAGAGAATCATTGAATTAAAACAAATAAAATAATGCAAGATAATCACCACAATATTCTTCTTTCGATTAAATAAACTGCTGAATAAGTTGCAAATAATTCAACGCTCCACAAATGAATTGAAGCAAAGAACTAGAGTTAAAATCCACGAATAGCAATCAAAATACTATATCCGTCAAACACTATGGGAAACTACTCCATAATCATGGAGGAAGTCATCCCAAATATAATTAAAGAGTATGGAAATATGAATTCAATCCAAACTCGGGTGTTGGGTTGAGGAGAGAATGATGAATCCTTATGTTTTGAGTCTCCAATGCTCTTCCAATCTTCTCTAGGTCAAACGTTCCCTAAACATGTGTTTTTGATATCTTTATACCATGTAGAAATGGGCCCGGATGAAACTACCTTTTTCAAACCGAAGTGGGACAATTGGAACGCAAAACTACACTGGCGCGGTGCCCCATGCGCTACATCAGTGAGGATTTTCAAAGAGTTAATGTTTTTCACTCTACAGCAATTTTATAGTAGCGCCCCGCGGTGCGGTAATGCATTTTTCTCGAAGTAATCATTTTTTCTCACTTTTTGACATCCAGACTTAGTCCTCGACTTCCGAACGTGATCGCGACTTAATTCTTTGGCTTTTATTCAGACTTCAAAGCTCTAACTTGTTTAAATTAGTTCTAAATTATTTTAATAGCTCGGAATCATTTCCTGGAAGTCATAAAACCTGTAATAAGCGCAAATCACAATTATTTAAGCTCAACCACAATAACATGCACTGATTAGAGTGCAAACTATGACTAAAACATGGTTTTCTCGCCTGCCATCAATAATATACCATAGTGTTAGGATCAAGAACCACAGTAATGTAGAATTTAGCCCAATAACTTTACAATGACAATAACAAAGACAATGTAAGTCGATAATAATAATAATTAAAAAATATATAAAGGAGGTAAAATTTTAACGTGAATTGGTTAGTATAATCTACGTCCACAAGCAGAGATGAATAATTTCACTATACCAAGAAGATTACAAAAGAGAGTACAAGATTAGAGATAATGCTCTAATCAATCCCAAAATATCCCATGAGAATAACCTCACAAGATCACTTCAAAGAAAGTTCACACAAGTATTTTTCCACACTCAACTTTGTTACAAAATACTCTCAAATAAAGGAAGAGAAAGAAATTCAAGAATGAAAGGCTCTTGAATTGGTTGTTTAGAAAAGAAAAGCATTAATAGTACTATTTATAGGAGAAATAGAACGAAGTCTTGCAAGTTTTAAAAAGGCAAGTTTCCTACTTGCAAAGAGATCTCGGCCACTTATCCAAAATTGGAGACCAAATAGATCTTTGCGAGCAATCTCTTATACGCAAATGCGTATTTGCCAACTAAGAATGTATAGAATTTTGCAATAAACAAATAATCTTTTCTCTTACGTGTAGTCAATTAGTCAACTTTACAAATCTCCACCTTGGTTTAATATTGGCTGATATAGTAAATTGCTCCACTCTCTTTGCAAAATTCCTTGTGAGCTAAATCATTCTTCATAAATACCAATTAAGTTCAAGTAGTACTTGAACTTACCAACTGGTATAGGCTTCGTGAACATGTCAGCAGAGTTGTCTCTAATGTTGATCTTCTCAACGGAGACTTTTTGTTCAGCAATGGTTTCTCGGATGAAGTGATATTTAATATAAATATGCTTCGTCCTCTCATGATATATCTGATTTAAGTCAAGTTAATGGTACTTTGACTATCACAGAAAAAGGTAATACCACCTTGGTATAAACTGAATTCAGCAAATAGATCCTTCAACCATAAGGCTTCTTTAATCGCCTTGGTCATTGCTATATATTCAGCTTCAATAGTAGATAAAGCTACTACATATTTTATTGTAGCTTTCCAACTGATAATTCAACCACCAATGCAAAATATGTACAATGTCAGTGATTTTCCTTTTATCGAGATCACCTGCATAATCTCAGTCTACAAAACCAACCAAAGTGATAGCATTTATCCTAAACTACAAACATGCGTTTGAAGTACCTCTCATGTATTTGAGAATTTATTTCACAATCTGCCAATGTGCTTTACCAGAACAAGTCATATATTGGCTTACCACGCTTACTGCTTACGAAATGTCTTGACTTATACCAATCCATAATACTGCTAACTGCACTAGAATAAGGTACATGTTCCAGATACCACTCTTCTTCCTCAGATATAGGGACTAAGTAGCTAATAATTAAAAATGAGCAGCAAAAGTGGTACTAACGTTTTTAGCATCTTTCATGCCAAACCTCTCCAAGTACTTCTTTGGGGTCAAGAATAGCATGTTGGCTCCTTGATCTCTTTTGATCTCCATACAAAGAAGTTTCTTCATTGCTCCTGTGACGACCCAATAGGTCATTTTGAGTTCTAGCCCTTATTTTTGTATTCCGAGACCTTTATTAGCTCTATTTAGTATTTCTTGATTAGCGTGTATAGTCCGTGTCTTTTTCCAAAAATATTTTATGTGAAAAATATTAAAAAATATGATTTTGGCTTTTAAAATAACTTGAGTTGACTACAGTCAATATTTTGTGTAAACAATCCCGGATCGGTATATTGACTATCCTGGTGGGTCCGTATCATGATTTTGGATTTGGTTGCATGTCCGAAATTTAATTCAGATGTCCCTAACTTGATTCGACTTGATTTGTCGAAAACTAGTTACTTGAAGGTTTAAATATTTCCTAGATTTGACCGTAGGTTGACTTTATTGCAACTGGGTTCGGATATTGATTCCGGAACTTGGTATATGTTCAATTTATTATTTAAACCTTTTCTGCAAAATTTGGTGCAAAACGGAGTTGTAGGACTCGGAAGCTTGGTTGTGAATTTGTAAGTTCTTGAGTTTCTTTAAAACTTTCATACATATTGATGTCTGATTCGTAGTTCTAGGTTTTATTTTGGTATTGTGATCGCACGAGCAAGTTCGTATGATGTTATTAAAGTTGTATGCATATTTAGTTTGGAGCCCGAGGGACTCGGGTGAGTTTCGGATAGGCTACAGACTATTTGAACTTAGAAATATTGCTGGTTTTAGCTGTTTGCATAAGTCTGGTGTCTTTTTCTTCGCGATCGCAAAGCTAATCTCGCGATTGCAAAAGGGAAACTGGGACAAGGGTGGAGTTTTTCTTCGCGAATGCAGAGAACTGGTTGCGAACACGAAGCAGTGGAGGGAATACTCTTTGCGAATGTGACCGTTCACACGAGAACACGAAGGTTTAAGGGAATTCTGGGGGGAGGCAGGTAGTTACGCTACGCGAACGCGGGCGTGGGCTCGCGAACGCAAAGTGTCACGACCCAAAATCTAGCTAGCCATGTAACCTCACCCGCTAGGTAAGCCAAATAACAACAATCCGATTCAATTAATAGTTAACAGACTCCAATACACTCTCCAAGGGTTGATAGTACAAATCATGAGCTTTTAAGATTCAGAATTTACAAAGTTGGTGTGAAATAAAATACATCAAATGTTTGAAAATACATGAACAAATTTTTAAATCTAAAGCTACCAAGATCAAGAGGAAGCTATGACCGGAACGCAGGTACATCTCCAATGCCAGCTCCTTCCATACTCAACAACATCAACATCCAAAATCTGCAAGCAGGGTGCAGAAGTGTAGTATGAGTACAACCGACCCCATGTACTCAATAAGTAACAAACCTAAGCTTAGGTTGGAAGTAGTGACGAGTTGGGACAAGGGTCAGAGTCCAACTCCATTAACTAATAACATCTCATAACAATACAATTTAAAGCAACACAAGTAATAACTCAATAATAAAATTCCGGGATAATAAACATTTTCTTTTCAATATAACAGTATAACTCAAATCCTTTGCCGAAATTCACCAAAAATATGATTAAGTCTGAAATGTGTGATTTTTCTCAAAAACTTTACCGACAGATAAGAAAACTCATTATCAGATGGCATGAAGAAAATACCTCTCTATGCCTATATATCAAGTATGCTTGTCTAATGCAATGCAACACAATGATGAACTCATGTACTCACACTCCCAGAGTACTCAATCTCGTAGTATTGTGTATGACCAATCCAGCCCAGGGAAGATCCATCCCAAATATATATACATAATAGCTTACATCCATTGCCGGGGAAGATAAACAATACTCCGGAAATTCCATTCCTCACTTATCAACCTCTAAACGCCTTCCTATCTCCTTGATTCAAGACAAACGATCTGTATCTATTCAAACAGCGTGCAAATTAATCACAATTTACTCCAATGCTTACAATTTAACAATTTATATGAATTCCCAACTTCGCTCGAAAAGTCGACAGTGGAGCCCACATCTCAGAACCCGATGAAACTCACAAAATCTAACAACCCATTCAATTAGGAGTCCGGTCATACTAATTTCATTCCAATCCGACTCTGAATCGGTGTTCAAAGCTCGAAAAATTATTTTATGGAATTGTAGAAATTTCCTCCGATTTCTCTTGAAAGATCAATAATCTAACGTCGAAAATGAAGATTAATTCATTAAATATAATCACAATGGATTCAAGAACACTTACCCCAAGTTGTGTGGTGAAATTTGCCTCTAAGAATCGCCCAAACCGAGCTCCCCAACTCTGTTTTTGTCAAAAATGGTGAACCCCCCCCCCTATAGGGATTTAACATTNATGAACAAATTTTTAAATCTAAAGCTACCAAGATCAAGAGGAAGCTATGACCGGAACGCAGGTACATCTCCAATGCCAGCTCCTTCCATACTCAACAACATCAACATCCAAAATCTGCAAGCAGGGTGCAGAAGTGTAGTATGAGTACAACCGACCCCATGTACTCAATAAGTAACAAACCTAAGCTTAGGTTGGAAGTAGTGACGAGTTGGGACAAGGGTCAGAGTCCAACTCCATTAACTAATAACATCTCATAACAATACAATTTAAAGCAACACAAGTAATAACTCAATAATAAAATTCCGGGATAATAAACATTTTCTTTTCAATATAACAGTATAACTCAAATCCTTTGCCGAAATTCACCAAAAATATGATTAAGTCTGAAATGTGTGATTTTTCTCAAAAACTTTACCGACAGATAAGAAAACTCATTATCAGATGGCATGAAGAAAATACCTCTCTATGCCTATATATCAAGTATGCTTGTCTAATGCAATGCAACACAATGATGAACTCATGTACTCACACTCCCAGAGTACTCAATCTCGTAGTATTGTGTATGACCAATCCAGCCCAGGGAAGATCCATCCCAAATATATATACATAATAGCTTACATCCATTGCCGGGGAAGATAAACAATACTCCGGAAATTCCATTCCTCACTTATCAACCTCTAAACGCCTTCCTATCTCCTTGATTCAAGACAAACGATCTGTATCTATTCAAACAGCGTGCAAATTAATCACAATTTACTCCAATGCTTACAATTTAACAATTTATATGAATTCCCAACTTCGCTCGAAAAGTCGACAGTGGAGCCCACATCTCAGAACCCGATGAAACTCACAAAATCTAACAACCCATTCAATTAGGAGTCCGGTCATACTAATTTCATTCCAATCCGACTCTGAATCGGTGTTCAAAGCTCGAAAAATTATTTTATGGAATTGTAGAAATTTCCTCCGATTTCTCTTGAAAGATCAATAATCTAACGTCGAAAATGAAGATTAATTCATTAAATATAATCACAATGGATTCAAGAACACTTACCCCAAGTTGTGTGGTGAAATTTGCCTCTAAGAATCGCCCAAACCGAGCTCCCCAACTCTGTTTTTGTCAAAAATGGTGAACCCCCCCCCCCTATAGGGATTTAACATTTATAGCGCCACAGGTGGCGTGGGGCGCAACCTGTGGCACTGTTTCCAGAATTAAAAAGCAAACCAGTGCCAGGGCTAGCGCCCCACGCTACCCTGGGCTCTGGTGACGGGATATTTTTTCTATTTCACTCGGGTCAAGGTTATTTCGGTAACCACCACTTTCACACAAGATTTATTCAAGAATTTCCCCATGGTACCAAACCTAAAAATCACAAATCACGCACCGATTCAAGCCTAAGAAACTTATGAACTTCCGAATTCCAAATACTACATTTGATGTCGAAACCTTACAAATCAAGTCTGATAGACCTCAAATTTTGTACACAAGTCATAAATGACATAACAGACCTATAAAAATTTCCAGAATAGGATTCTGACTCTGATATCAATAAAGTAAATTCCCGGTGAAACTTCCCAACCTTCTATTTCCAAATTTCGCCATTTCAAGCCAAAATCAACTACGGACTTTTAAATAAATATCCGGACACACTCCTAAGACCAAATTCACCATATGGATCAATTGGAACCATAAAAACCGCATTTCGGAGTCGTTTGCACAAAAGTCAAACTTCGGTCAACCCTTTTCATTTAAGCTTCCAACATGAAATTTATTCTTCCGAACTAATCCTGAAACACCTAAAAAGTCAAAACCGATGATCCACACACGTCATAATACATCATATGAAGTTTTCAAGACTTCAAATAGTTGAAAGGAGCGTAAATGTTCAAAATGACAAGTCAGGTCGTTACATTCTCCCCCACTTAAACATACGTTCGTCCTCGAATGTGCCAACAGTTGTTCCTAAACCTTCAAATCATTATTCCACCTTATCACGCACATACCCGGGGGTGATCCCATTCCACCTTATTCCATATAGGCCTGATAACACAACATAATTGAAGATCATTACTTTAACCTTAGTCCGTAAAACTTAGAACCCAATTTCCAACATCCAGAATTTCTTACAAGACCCGAATCTCATATCTACACATTGTATAAGTCTGAACAAGCCATAACCATAACTTCGGATATAATCACATAAAAACTTCACAACTTGCTTACTCGCAGCACCATTCCCGATCACAGTAACTACTCAAAACCAACTCGGTACTATTATTAAACCCCATATCAAACAAAACTTCATTCCAAAATCTTCGTACACTACTAAAAATGAATGAAACACGCGGAATCTCATAACCACTTATCAGATCAACAAGTCATGGAGCTCTCTCGCCCCCAACCAGAACCATAATCACTTTCTAAGATAACTTTCAATATTATCCTCCCAAATATACCATAATCAAACCGGATAGTACCCATTCTAGGTCCAATGACCTTATACTATCAAACACAACTATTCCACAGATATGCCACACTAATATAACTCAAGCCATAAACTACGCAATCCGTGTACCCAAAAATGGAAAATGTCTCAAAGAAGAGAACCGTTTCGCAAGTTCAATAAGCGCCAGCACAACCGATATGCTATGAGCTCATCATATATAGTAGAACCAAGACACACGAATATAATAATGGTAACCAACTCTCCTAGAGCTCACATTAACATCAACCGCACGGCATGGCCACAAGCCTCCAATCCAAGCATATCATACAGGAGCAATCAAACAAGTACACATGTATATGATAATTGAAATAAGACTCTTATGCTCCTGGACTGGTATAAATAACACAACATAGAGTAGGCATGTGCAAAGTGTGCTATAAAACTCAAATCGGCAAGCTAACACAAAAATAGTAACTAACAAGTTTATTCATGGAATTAGTCTCTTTGTAACCTCAAGTATATCCCAGATAGTTCTCAACAAAGGAATGAATACGAAGAACATTATAACTTTACTCTTAACAGTCAACCCTAGGCATATCATAGCCTAAGCATTCTTCCGAGTATGAATACATGCCCCGATGATCGCATATGGGCTCAAACCTCACATATATACGCACTCGTAGCGCGTAGCTATCACAATACATTAACGTAATTAGTGCCTCCACCGAGTTTAAATAAAATATTCACCTCAAATAGGCCGCAACCTTGAAATAATATGCTTATGAGAACTCTAGTTTCCAAATTCATAGAACACATGAATCACCATAATTGATCCCAACTCCAACACTCGAATGACTAACACATCTTTCATGCACGATCATCCCACGAGGAACACTTCTATAATTCTTCTGCGCCACCTACCAAAAATTTGAATATGAGCAGTCGATCAACCAGGTGAGTACCGCAATACCAACAAAACATCCATATGTCAAAAAGCAGTGCGCCTTCTGAAATACGCACCCATCTCAAGAAATACCAAGTAGTAATAGTATTCATCTAGTCATATGAAACCGCCCATGTTGTCCTATAATTCATGACCATCCCCTCAAAACTGAATCGTATACTTGAACATGCCAATCCCAATCTCACTCCTCGCGCCACCTCTATTAGGCCATTACATTAAAACATGAGAACCTTATTAATACTCTGAGTCACCAACAGAATACATACTCGGTTAATTAGAAACCTTTCATTTGCTTCTTTCTAGAAGGAAATCACAATACATAATATATTTCCCACACCGGTAGAAAATATTTGGTTCAAAACATGGTAGAAACCATCAAGAACACTTTAAAATACATTTGCACATAACCAAGCTATCATAACTGAATTTCTCTAACTCGACCAAGCCACACAGGTCACCAAACCCAAGAATATTGCCACCAAAACATCTGTAAAGTCTCACCACATCATAATTACCCCCATAGATACCATAATCGAAACACCCACCCTGAAAATACCTTATATGAATTTAAAATTGTTCCCTTTGCCTTTCTTATACTGGAATGTCTGAATCCATAGTCATACAGAATTACCACAAGTCCCGACACCCTCCAATGTAACTAATCAATTTTAGTGATATACAAATTCGAATAATTCTAAATTGCTTACATAAAAATCTTTAACTCTTTAGAACCTTCTTGAAAGTCATCCACTCTGTTCAAATCTAAATTGCTCCACCCAAACGACCAAAAGACACGTGCCCCGCTAGCACAACAACATTCAAAGAAGTAACCTTGCTTTAAAACCACCGATCAAATTCATACTTTGTGTGCACTACATTCTTTATAAATAAAAACTCAACTCATTCCATGATTTCCATATACCAATGAAGTGTAACATAACCTATATCCAGAAATTCCTTTACTCGAGTCATCCTCAATCTCAATCTCTGCAAGTCATAACCGATTCACACGTAAGCCTCAAACCGAAACCAATACAACACATAATCATGCAATCAAATCGGTGATAGCAGACTCCCCCACTTGGCTCAAAGCCATAGAACAAAACATTCCATAACTCACAATACCCATACTCTATTGCTGTCATAATACCGCAGTCAGTTCAACGAAAATTCTCCTCGAGCTCATGCAATGCAACCCGTATAGTACCTCAATTCATCTGCTAAGCTCGCCTTCATTCTCGTGACGGTCAGGTCAACTTCCTTGACTATTATAAATATAAATCTCAGCACATAGAACCTGCTGGTAGAAAAGAAATTATCCACACAACATTGTAAGGATCACACATCTGTAAATTACCCCGCAGGTGATAACCCGCTTGCTTAGACTCAAACTAGTATCTCTCTACACCCTTCCGCAGCCATAATTAAACAACATGAAAGATCCTTCAACACATTTATACTCGAGACTATACATCAAATCAAGACATAAATCAAGCGCCCAATAGTCCTTTTCACATCCCAAACAAACTCTTCCCGTCATATTCAAACCATCTGAACACATCCTGCAGCCGCATCATACTCATCATATGGTCACCAAACCACTCATCGAGCCACAATTCCACTAGTAGGGACACTACCGTACTTATAAGTTCAAAGCACGTGCTGATACAACCGCAATCCCCATGATTAAGCTACAAACATAACCTGACTTCAAGTCCTCTAGACTGGCCCATCATCAGTACACAGAAATCTCATCTCGCACCTCATCCATGGAATCACAAGCCATCAATGTACAACTTATACCGAGTGCTCACATGCGCATACGAATGCGTGGAAGGAATTCAAAGAGTTATGTTTCAAGCTGAATCAATTTTGCACGATAAGGAAATAAATATGTGAAATTATCCTAAATGCCCTGTAGCCTCTCGAAGATAAGTATGGACGTCACCATACTGATCCGCAAGACTTTACTAGACACTTGCTCATGACTTGTAGAACCTATGAACCTAGAGTTCTGATACCAACTTGTCACGACCCAAAATCTAGCTAGCCGTGATGGCACCTAACCTCACCCGCTAGGTAAGCCAAATAACTACAATCTGATTCAATTAATAGTTAACTGACTCTAATACACTCTCCAGGGAATGGTAGTACAAATCATAAGCTTATAAGATTCATAATTTACAAAGCTAATATGAAATAAAATACATCATCTATTTGAAAATATATGAACATATTTTTAAATCTAAAGCTTTCAAGATCAAGAGGTAGTTATGACGGGAGCGCATGTACATCACCAATGCCAGCTCCCGCCATACACAACAACGTTAACATCCAGAATCTGCACGCAGGGTGCAGAAGTGAAGTATGAGTACAACCGACCCCATATACTCAATAAAGAACAAACCTAACCTTAGGTTGAAAATAGTGACGAGCAGGGACAAGGGTCAGAGTCCAACTCCATTAACTAATAACATCTCATAACAATACAATTTAAAGCAGTACAAGTAATAACTCAATAATAAAATGCTTAGCTCGTATAAAATAAATATTTTTTTTTTCAATATAACAGTAAAACTCAAATCCTTTGCCAAAAGTCACCTAAAATATGAGTAAGTCTGAAACCTGTGATTTTTCTCAAAAACTATACCGACAGATAAGAAATCTCTTTATCAGATGGCAAGAGGAAAATACTTCTCTATGCCTAAATATCAAGTATGCATGTCTAATGCAATGCAACACAATGATAAACTCATGTACTCACACTCCCAGAGTACTCAATCTCGCAGTACTGTATATGGCCAATCTAGCCTAGGGAAGATCCATCCCAAATATATATACATAATAGCTGACATTCAGTCACTCAGTACTAAACAAGGCCAATCCAGTCCAGGGAACTCCATACCAAATATAAATAAATAAGGCAACTCCATGCCCAGGGAACTCCATCCCAAATATAGATAAATAAGGCAACTCCATGCCGAGGGAACTCCATCCCAAATGTAAATAAATAAGGCAATTCCATGCCCAGGGAACTCCATCCCAAATATAGATAAATAAGGCAACTCCATGCCGAGGGAACTCCATCCCAAATGTAAATAAATAAGGCAATTCCATGCCCAGGGAACTCCATCCCAAATATAGATAAATAAGGCAACTCCATGCCGAGGGAACTCCATCCCAAATGTAAATAAATAAGGCAATTCCATGCCCAGGGAACTCCATCCCAAATATAGATAAATAAGGCAACTCCATGCCGAGGGAACTCCATCCCAAATGTAAATAAATAAGGCAATTCCATGCCCAGGGAACTCCATCCCAAATATAGATAAATAAGGCAACTCCATGCCGAGGGAACTCCATCCCAAATGTAAATAAATAAGGCAATTCCATGCCCAGGGAACTCCATCCCAAATATAGATAAATAAGGCAACTCCATGCCGAGGGAACTCCATCCCAAATGTAAATAAATAAGGCAATTCCATGCCCAGGGAACTCCATCCCAAATATAAATAAATAAGGCAACTCCACGCCCAGGGAACTCCATCCCAAACATAAATAAATAAGGCAAATCCATGCCTAGAGAACTCTATCCCATAAGTGAATATATATAGAAACCCCATGCCTAGGGAACTCCATTCCAAATATAAATAAATAAGACAACTCCATGCCCAGGGAACTCCATCCCAGAAGTGAATATATATGGAAACTCAATCCCAAATATAATATCCACTACGCTCACTGTGGGGGGTGCAGACTTCGGAGAGGTTCCTTCAGCCCCTATAATAAGCCAGGTCCAGGCATAAATAAATAAAAATATATTGCGACGTGCAGCTCGATCCCATAATATCCTCACAATCAGGCCCTCGGCCTCGCTTAGTCATCAATATCTCCAGTCTCTCGTGCTCATATTGTCATGAAACTAGCCCAAAATGATTACATGATGTATCAATAAATAGCAATATAGACTGAAATATGATATGGAATGAATGAATATGACTGAGTATGAAATTACAGTTTAAACATATAATTCGACAGCAGCAATGACCTCAGTGGGTCCCAATAATACCAGCTTTTGCCTAAGCATGATTTCTAACATGATTCACAACTCAGTTTCTCTAACACATGAAATATACATGGAATAATATAAGTTAATTGACTATAGAGCCCTACGGAATCGACTGAGTCTCAATTTCTACGGTGCATGCCCACACGCCCGTCACCTGGCTTGTCCGTCACCTCCCAAACAATTCACATAACACATACAGTCAGAGTTCATACCCTCAGCTCTAAGTTTAGAAGAGTTACTTACCTCGAACAAATAGAATCCAATGCCGAGCAAGATAAACAATACTACGAAAATTCCGTTCCGCACTTATCAACCTCCAAACGCCTTCCTACCTCCTCAATTCAAGACGAACGATCCGTATCTATTCAAACAACATGCAAATTAATCACAATGTACTCTAGTGATTACAATTTAACAATTTATAAAAATTCTCAACTCCGCTCGAAAAGTCGACAATGAGGCCCACGTATCAGAACCCGATGAAAGTCACAAAATCAGACAACCCATTTCATTACGAGTCCAACTATACTAATTTCATTCAAATCCGACTCTCAATCGATATTCAAAGCTCGAAAATTCATTTTATGAAATTATAGAAAATTTCTCCTATTTCTCTGAAAGATCAATAATCTAACGCCGAAAACGAAGATTATTTCATGAAATATAATCACGAGGGATTCAAGAACACTTACCCCAAGTTGTGTGGTGAAATTTTCCTTTGAAAATATCCCAAACCAAGCTCCCCAACTATGTGGCGCTGTTTCCAGAATCTAAAAAAATTCAGCACCACAGCTAGCGCCCCACGCTACCCTGGACGCTGGTGACAGGATGTTTTTTTCTATTTCTCCTGGGTCAAGGTAATTTTGGTAACCATCACACAAGATTTATTCAAATATTTCCCCAAGGTACCAAACCTAAAAATCATGAATCACGCACCGATTCAAGCATAAGAAACTTATGAACTTCCGAATTTCAAATACTACTTTCGATGCCGAAACCTAACAAATCAAGTTCGATTGACCTCAAATTTTGCACACAAGTCATAAATGACATAACGGACCTATCAAAATTTCCAGAACTGGATTCCGACTCCGATATCAATAAACTCGATTCCCGGTCAAACTTCCAAACCTTTCACTTCCACCTTTTGCCATTTCAAGCCAAAATCAACTACGGAGTTCCAACAAAATATCCGAACACACTCCTAAGTCCAAATTCACCATATGGAGCTACTGGAACTGTCAAAACTCCATTCTAGAGTCGTTTGCACAAAAGTCAAACTCCTGCCAACCCTTTTCATTTAAGCTTCCAACATAAAATATATTCTTCCAAACTAATCCCGAAACACCTGAAACATCAAGACTGACGATTCACACGCGTCATAATACATCATATGAAGCTATTCAAGACTTAAAATAGTTAAAAGGAGCGTAAATATTCAAAATGACAAGTTGGGTCGTTACACAAAGGTAGGGGAGCTAGCCTTTGCGAACGCGCAGGATATCTCGCGAACTTGAAGGCCTTCTGGCAGCTAATGCTTCACGATCGCGTCAGGTGCTTTGCGAATGTGAGGAGCACCCAACGCTCAGTGTTATAAACATTCAAAAATTGGGGTTTTCCTCATTTCTCACCATTTTCAAGTTTGAGCTCGGCCTAGAACGATTTTGAAGAGATTTTTCATCCCAACTTTATAGGTTAGTAGATTTTAACTTATTTTCGTACATTTCCATATACACCCATTGATTTTTAACCTTTAATCTATACTTTTTCATGGTAGAAATTAGGGATTTAGGTAGAAATTGGGGATTTTAAGAAATTTAGATTTAGACTTCAAATTGAGATCATTTCGAACTAATCACATAACCGAGCTCGGGGGTGAATGGGTAATTGGGTTTTGGTCCGAATCTCAAGTTTTAACCAAGTGGGCCTGGGGTTGACGTTTATTGACTTTTTCCGAAATCATTAAATATTGAGTCTTTTTCACTCGTGGATAGTTTGTAAAGCCTATTTTGAATTATTTGAACTATATTTGGTTAGATATGATTGGTTTGGAGGATAATTCTAGAGGAAAAGTCGCGGTTGAGTATTGATTTGGTTGTAGAGTGAGGTAAGTGTCGTGGTTAACTTTGACTTGAGAGATTAAGACTTTTTGGTCTATTTGCTACGCGTTTTATATGTGGGGATAACGTATATGTGAGGTGACGAGTATCTATGCATTTTCAATGGATTAAGCATGCAGGTGAAAATTGTTTCTTTGTATTACATTGTTTCGTTGATTATGTTTTCCATGCTCAGGTTAGACTATTACTTCTTTTAATTATTTGTTTCATATTTATTATTTATTTCAAAGATGTTGGATATTTTGAAAGTTGAGTTTGATATCGTGGCACTATAATGGAAATGAAATTGTTTCCCGCCTTATTTTTATTATTCGAATTTGTACTATTGCTTGGTGAGGAAGAGAGAAAAGCACGAAGGGTGTTCCCATGCCTTATTTGCATTCATTATCATATATTGAGAGATGTTAAGAGTAAACGCACGAAGGGTGATGCCGTGACGGTGAGTAAAAGTACGAAGGGAGATGCCTTGCCATTTCATTTATGATATTACATGGTGAGGACGAGAGTAAAAGCACAAAGGGTGATATCGTTCCATCTTCATTTTATTGCCTTGTTTGATATCCCATTTTGGTGATTTACTTGATTATATTGATGTTTATTTCGGAAGATGTTATTTTGTGATTTCGTGCTTGCAGTTTTTATGATATCTCCTCTTTCGTATGTCCCCTTCCAGTTAATATTTTATCGTTCTACTTGTTATTTTGCTGCTTTATGTATATTTGTACAAGATTTTTACATAGGTGTCTTGTCATAGCCTCATCACTACCTCGTCGAGGTTAGGCTCGACACATACGGAGTACATTGGATCAGTTGTACTCATACTACACTTTTGCACTTCATGTGCAGATATAGGTATCGGTCCCAGCGATGCTTAGAGGTATGTCTGCTCAGATCACATTGCTACGGAGACTCGAGGTAGATGTGCTGGCATTCACAGACCTTGATGTCTCCTTCCATTTCCTATCTTATTGTTTATCTCATTCAAACAATTATATTTTCTTTAAACTATACTTGTAGACTTCTAGTTCCTCATGTATTTATGACACCAAACTTCTGGGATTGAGTTAGACCGCGTTATGTTATAGGTTTATTTCATGTATTTCAACTTTAATCTTCATTAATAATTGTATTATTCTGTTTTGAACTATTTAATTATTAAATAGTTTAACTAATGTTAGCTCGCCTATCAAGTGGACGTTAGGCACCATCATGACCCCGAGGTTGAGTTTCCGGGTCGTGACAGCTACCAAATCTTTTATCTGAAATTCACTTTACAACCGACTTTTCAAATTGTGAATTTCTGTCAGCAATGAACATGTTATCAACATATAGCAATAAGTACAGAAATGAACCATCATTTAACTTTCAGAATTAAACAGAACTATTATACATGCTCCTCGAATAATCACGACCCTACATAAAGCAATCAAACCTATTGTACGATAATCTTGAAGAATGCTTAATTTGTACAAGGATTTATTTCACAGGAAAACATGATTTTATCCCTTCAATTTCAAATTCTTCGGCTTGATGCATGTATATTTGTTCCTTAAGTTCGCTGTATAAGAAAGATGTCTTAATATCAAGTTGTTCTAATTTCAAATCAAGCAAGGCAACTAAGGCAATCAAGATACGAATAGAGCTATGTTCAACAACATGTGAGAAAATAATATTAAAGTTAATTCTTTGTACCTGATTGTAGCCCTTTGTAACTAATCATGCCTTATACCTTCCATCTTCAACCCCTGGAATGCCATCATTTTTCTTGAAGAGCCATTTGCATCCAACAATTCTCTTTCCTGATGACAGCTTCACAAGAGACCAAGTACCATTCTTGTGGAGAGACTCATTTTTTTCATTCTTTGCAATCATCCACTTGGCTAAAAAAGCACCAGAAACTGAATTTCATTTTCTATGCAACTGAAAAAGCGAATACAGCATAATCTCCAAATCTTGATCGTTGCTTTCTTTCTCTTCTTGGTCTATGTTTCGCTATTGAATACTCCTCATCTTCTGGTTCGACTTCAGGAGTTTCAACATCAGGAATTTCAGCTCCTGGTTCAAATTTTAGGAGTTTCAATTTAGTGTTGCTCCAAAGTTGATCAGCTTGGCTCAAAAGGAATTTCAATCTCAACATCCACATGCTTCTGTGTGCGCTTACCTTTATCGCTATTACAAGAACTAAAAGACTCTTATCTGGAATATAATATAGAGAATTCATCAAAGCTTATATCTCTACTAATTATAATTTTTGGTATTATGGGATCAAAACACCATCGTATGTATTCTTTCACCCAGATACATACCCAATGAAAATGTATTTTTTAGTCGTTGGCTCTAAATTTTCATCATTTACATGCATGTATGCAGGGTAACCAAATATCTTTAAATTAAAATAATTAGCAGGAGTACCTGACCAGATTTTCTCCGGAGTCATAAAATTCAAAGGTGCAGAAGGAGCACGGTTGAAACTATAATAATCTATACAAATAGCCTCTGCCAAAAGGCGGTTTTCAATCCAGCATTTAAAATCATGCAACGAGCTCTTTCTAAAGAGTTATGTCCATCTTTTCTGCTACGCCATTTTACTGAGAGATCATCCTCATAGTAGGGTGTCAGCAATGCCTTTATTCTTTTAAAATTAGTTGAATCATCACTATAAAATTTTAAGCCATTATCTGTTTTAAACCGCTTAACCTGTTTTCATGTTTACTTCTCAATTAAAACTTTTCAGTGTTTGAAAGTTAAGAAAAAAACACTTTTATTTTTCAGGAAATAAACCCAAATATTTCTTGAATAACCATCAATTAATGTTAACATATACCTAGCACCACCTTTGACAGGGTACGATAAGGACCCCAAAGATCTAAATAAATGTAATTTAAAATACCTTTTGTTGTATGAATTCTTGGAGACTTGAAGATGACTCTTATCTACTTTCAGAACACACAATGTGTTACACCCTATGCGTCCCAAGGTGACGTATAATGAAAATGAGATTTATTAATCATTATTTAAATAGGTTTAAAGTCATAGTATGAATATATATGATGTTTGGATAGAAAATATAAAATTTGGAAAAAGTCGGATTTAAGTTGCGAAAAAGCCGACTAAGGATTTGCCTTATAACAGAGCTTTTTGAGTAATACATTTCGTGTGCATATGGGATCTCTTTGGGACATATTCTATACAAAATTTTTGGTCTTTTAATTTAGTTCTGAATGCTCTTAACCGTTCATTCATTCGACATCCGGATAAAAAGATATAAGTATCGGAAGATGGGCTAATGAGAGGGTGCCAAGCTAGTACCTCTTTGACTTTTCCAAACTTGATATATATAGGTATTAGGCCGTGTTTATATTTATTTTTCCATATAACACGACCTGAGAACATCCATAAACATATCCATAATTCTCTTCTAGGGTTTCAAAGGATACTAACATCCCGGGCACGAAATCAAGAAGCGATAATATTAGAACGATCCTTACGACGTAGGTATCGCTATATCACATCTCTTTTTCTTTGTAGTCTAAATTTTAGAATGTATTTAATATGTATTTATTCTTTTAAATATCAAGGAAGGTTGATAAATTAGTTTCCTAAAATTTAGAACCCACGGGACGGTGATCGGAAGCCGTGAGTTAGATTTATTTCACTTTTAGTGGAATGTTTTGTAGTCCACTCGTGTTGGACTATTGTGCTGCTAATTTATGGAGTTTGGAAGGATTACGGACGTGGAGAAACACCACATGTGATAGGGTAGTAGGCTGGTCGCTCGTCATTGCAATTTCAGTTTAATTGATAACCTATTGATTGGGTGTGTTATAGTATATTTGGGGGTTTTGTTGTATTGAAGGTACCGAATTGTAGTTGGGTTGTTTTTGAGTTGCTGATTGTATTGTGTTTGTATCTCGCCTATAGTAGGCTTGAGGGAGAAGTGCAATCAGGGAAAATGCTGCCCGTTTTATTTTAGAATCGAGTTATCATTTGAGATACGTGATATACAACCGCCATCTAAGTTATACACATATTTCTTTGTTATATGGCTGGCGCTCTAGTTGTCATAAGCTTGTTGTTGAGTTGTATTGACGACTTGAGGGATGTTAAGGCTATCCCTTCTTTCCTTTTGGCATGATCCATATGATACAAAAGAAACGAGCAAGTACACAACTTTCATAAATGATTTTATTCTTAGAAGTACTAGGGTTGTCTATGTTCTAGATTCCCCACATGTCCTACTTTCATATCGTCTTTTCATGGGTCTCATGACATTCCGAGAGATATTATTGACTTACTTTATTATGAATTGCATCCATTTATACATGTATATTGACCCATGACCAGATGACGTTATATACGCATATAGTATATGTATATGGGGTATGAGGAAAGGTTATGGCGTTATATATGCACCACCACTTGATCAGCTGGTATACGTTTGTGATTTCGTCCACAAAGGCTGAGATGATATGATGGGATGCCCTCAAAGGGTTGGGTCTTTGTTATACTTGTGGTTATCCAGGCCATATCATGAGAGATTGTCCGACGAGAGGTGGTGCAAGTATAGTTCAGCCAGCTGGGTCTGTAGCTGGTTCGTCATCATCAGTACGCCCCCCTAGGCAAGGTTCACAGGCACCAGCCGGTCATGGTAAAGGAAAAAGAGGAGCATCTAGCTCGAGCGGTCCTCAGAACCGCATTTATGCATTAACGGGTCGACATGATCAAAAGTCGTCACCTGATGTTGTTATAAGTATATTATCAGTCTCCTCATATGATGTATATGCATTGATTGATCCAGGTTCCACCTTATCGTAGGTCACTCTGTTGGTCGCTAGCAAGTTTGAGATAGAATCTGAGTTGATCAAACCTTTTGAGATGTCTACACCTGTTGGGGACCCAGTGATAGCTAGACAGGTATATAGAGACTGTATAGTAGTAGTCCATAGTCATTCTATAGTAGCAGACCTGATTGAGCTAGATATGGTAGAATTTGACGTTATAATGGGTATGGATTGGTTGGCTTCTTGTTATGCTAACGTTGATTGTAGATAAAAGATGGTCCGGTTCTAGTTTCTAGGGGAGCTAGTTCTAGAGTGGAAAGGTAATACTGCATTACCGAGAGGTAGGTTTATTTCCTATCTCAAGACAAGGAAGATGATCAGAAAGGGCTATATTTATCACTTAGTTCGGGTACAGGATGTGAAAGCAGACTCACCGACCCTTCAGTCTATCCCAGTGGTAAATGAGTTTCTCGATGTTTTCCCCGATGAGCTTCCAGGCCTTCTGCCAGAACGGGAGATTGAGTTTGCTATTGACACATTACCAGATACTCAGTCGATATCTATTCCTGCTTATAGAATGGCGCCTACAGAGCTGAGAGAGTTGGAAAAACAACTGAGGGATTTCATTGAAAAAGGCTTTATCAGACCCAGTACATCACTGTGGGGAGCACCTGGGTTATTTGTGAGAAAGAAAGATGGTTTCTTGCGGATGCGTATTAATTATAGGTAGTTGAATAAGGCGGCAATTAAGAATAAGTACCCGCTCCCGAGGATTAATGATTTATTTGATCCGTTGCAGGGTGCCAGGTGTTTCTCGAAGATAGAATTGAGGTCTGGGTACCATCAGGTAAGGTTAAAGAGAAAGATATTCCAAAGACAGCATTGAGGACCAGATACGGGCACTTTGAGTTTCATGTTATGTCATTTGGTTTGACCAATACCCCAACAGTATTCATGGACTTGATGAACCGTGTGTTCAAAGCCTTTATAAATCTGTTCATGATTGTATTTATAGATGATATTTTGGTTTATTCTCGTTCAGAGACTAAGCATGAAAATCATTTGTGTACTGTGCTCACAGTTCTACGAGAAAGGAAGTTGTACGCAAAATTCTCCAAATGTGAATTCTGGTTGAATTTTGTAGCTTTCCTTGGACATATTATTTCAGGTGAGGGTATCCGGGTTGATACACTAAAGATTGAGGCAGTGAAGACTTGGCCTAGACCCACGACACCGATGGAGGTTCGTAGCTTCCTAGGTTTGGTAGGTTATTACAGGAGATTCGAAGAGGGCTTTTATTCTCTTTCAGCACCATTGACAAATTGACTCAGAAGGCAACTAAGTTTCAGTGGACTGATGCTTGTGAGCGGAGTTTCTAGGCATTGAAGGACAGATTGACTTCAGCACCGATTCTGACACTCCCAGAGGGTATCGATGGTTATACTATCTATTGTGGTGCTTCGGGCATTGGATTGGGTTGTGTACTGATGCATCATGGTAAGGTTATAGATTATACTTCTAGATAACTAAGAAAGCACGAGAAGAATTACCCGACCCACGATTTAAAGTTAGCCATGGTGATTCATGCACTAAAGATGTGAAGGAACTATTTGTATGGCATTCATGTTGATATCTATACGGATCATAAGAGCCTTCAATATATCTTCAAGCAAAATGAATTTAATTTACGCCAAAAGAGATGGTTGGAGCTACTGAAAGACTATGACGTTGATATTTTATACCATCTGGGGAAGGCGAATGTAGTAGCCGATGCCTTTAGCCGTAGATCTATGGGTAGCCTGTCATATTTACAGCCAGATAAGAGTGGGATAGCCCATGAGATTCATCAGCTAGCTAGTCTTGGAGTTCGATTACTGGACTCAGGTGATACCGGAGTTACTATTCAGGACACGAAAACATCCTCTCCAGTAACTGAAGTGAAGGAATGCCAGTATGAAGATCCTATGCTAGATCATTACAGAGATACATCCTCTCAAAAGGATAATACACCATTTGAGATTACATGAGATGGAGTCCTCAGATATCGAGGTCGATTATGTGTTCATAATGTGGCAGGGTTGCGCCAGCAGGTTATGGGAGAAGCTTACTATTCTCATTATTCTATTCATCCAGGAGCGACGAAGATGTATCATGATATCGGGGGAATATACTGGTGGGACGGAATGAAGAATGATATAGCAGAGTTTGTTGCTCAGTGCCCTAATTGTCAGCAGGTTAAGATTGAGCATTAAAAACACGATGGATTATTGTAGGCTATAGAGATTCTGACTTGGAAATGGGAAGTGATTAATATGAATTTCATCATAGGCTTACCTCGTACAAGAGGGGTTGCTCTGATGGTAAGCAACCTTCTCTTCTAACCAAGAGGTTGTGAGTTCGAGTCACCCCAAGAGCAAGGTGGGGAGTTCTTGGAAGGAAGGATGCCGAGGGTCTATTGGAAACAGCCTCTCTACCTCATGGTAGGGGTAAGGTCTGCGTACACACTACCCTCCCCAGACCCCACTAGTGGGATTATACTGGGTTGTTGTTGTTGTTGCTTACCTCGTACCCAGCGTATGTTCGATTCTATATGGGTTATTGTTGATAGACTTACAAAATCAGCCCATTTTTTGCCTATCAAGACTACGTATTCAGTAGAGGATTATGCAAGGCTTTACATTGAGGAAATAATACGACTTCATGGTGTTCCTATATCTATTATCTTAGATAGAGGTGCTCAGTTTACAGCTAATTTCTGGGGGCCCTTCCAAAGAGGATTGGGGACTCAAGTAAGTCTTAGTATAGCATTTCATCCCCAGACAGATGGTCAGACAAAACATACTATTCAAACACTGGAGGATATGCTACGGACTTGTGTGATGGACTTTAGGGGTAGCTGGGATGATCATCTTCCACTTATTGAGTTTGCATATAATAAAAGCTATCATTCAAGCATCCAGATGGCTCCATATGAAGCTCTTTACGGACGAAATTGTAGGTCACCTATCGGATGGCTCAAGGTTAGGGAAGCTAAGTTAGTAGGACCAGAGTTGGTACAACATGCAATTGAGAAGATTAAGCTTATACGGGAAAGGCTATTAGCAACTTAGAGTCGTCAGAAAACCTATGCAGATAATCAATGACGAGACTTGGAGTTTCAGGTAGATGACTGGATATTCCTAAAGGTATCACCGATGAAAGGTGTTATGAGATTTGGTAAGAAAGGAAAGCTTAGCCCTCGGTACATTGGACCTTATAAGATCATACACAGAGTAGTCCAGGTAGCATATGAGTTAGACTTGTCTTCCAACTTAGAGTCAGTACATCCAGTTTTTCATGTTTCTATGCTCCGTAAGTGTATTAGAGGGACAATACTAGACACATTAAACTTTTATTTCTTCCTAGTAAGTAAATCCAAAAAGCGCCTATTGAGCCCCTCCAAGATCGGAAAGCTCGAGCTAAACACAAGGCCAAGATTGAGACTGCTATTTCTTCCCAGTCGGACCTCCGAAGATGTGGAATACTGAGTTGTATAGTTCCATAATAGTGTTGTAACCAATTCAAATAGATAAAACAAGATGCTACAATAATTATTGGCCTTCCACTCTCTTTCAATAGAAATGGCTTCCAAGATCTTGAGGCTTTGGTGGAGACACTTAAGATCTTGCCGACTCATCCCTACATAGTGTTAAAAGTCACTATGGTGCTTGCAGATTAGATGAATCATGAGGTAAGCATAGTAAACAATCATCCCCGATCACAATCATCATTGGTATTGGAGATGATGGCCCACTTGCCTCGTGGATTCATTGTGAACATGCCTCCCCAGAAAAGATTGGGAGATTAGAGGTGCAGAAGATGCCAAAAAGTAAAGTTCTCATCGGTCGAGGAATGAAGACTAGAGGAATCATATAATGAGTCTTCATACTTGAGGCCCCACCTGATCCCAGCAAATATTATATATTCTACACATCTCCTCGATGAATTCATCAATTGAAAGCCCAAACCTAATGGTGACGGAATATGTGTACACAAAAAACAAATAATCGCGATGGTCGATAATTCAGCCGCCCTATCGGACGCAATGAACCTGTACATTTTCATTCCATCCAACCTCCACCCGAACGGAAGGAAGGTAGTCCAACTGTATTAAAGAAGTGTACTCATCCACCAAGGCATTGCTGTCGATGAGATGGTTTGCGATCTTGCCTTGAGATCAGTCAGTTGAGAGGTTCAACTCCTTGGGAATAATGTCGCACACCGTTTTCTCTAGACTAGGATCACAGTCAGTTCTCTTGATTCCAAAGGAAGATTTGTGGATGGTGGCTTTTCCCTTTCTTACCAACCACATCATATCTACTTCCTCACCTCTTCGGCAAGAGCCATCAGAAACCGCCTCTCGGTAGTATCAAAGCTTGTGATGGCGAAGTGTTGACTTGGTTGAAGGTCATGACCCTGAGATTGCATAAAAACTATGCATAGATGAAAACAAAACAAAAGAAAATTTAGAAATGATAGACTTAAAAGGCAAGAACTTAAGAAACATTCAAGAAACAACAATAAAATCTCTAGCAAAAATATTAATAGGGAAAAGAAGAAGAACGGGTGAAGGGAGCTGGTATTTACAAGCGAAGGATAATTATTACCTTGTTAATGAATAATGACATCATCAATAACCCGATCTCGACACATGTACCAGATGGGAAGTTGAAGGGACATCCGCTTTATCAGATGACGGTTATGTTTTATTTCCCACATAAAAGTTTTTATTTTCCCGTCAGCTCAAGAGAACTACCTAAACTGTGAGGGGGCTATATTTGTAATTAATATACCGGCATGAAGACTCTTTTACCGGACACGTGGCAAGTACTGAAGAAACTCATCATAGTCAACTCCTAGTTAGCCGGTTCTAGCTTGGTCAAAGACCGAAGAAATCTTAACCGTCCTAGAACTTGGTCACGGGTCTACTTTGCTTATGTCGGATAGCAATGTTCCGAAATGATCCATCTAGAAGTTTCAAGATACCGAGACAATCGACATTCCATCACCGTTAAAACTCTGAAATATATGGGATTCTATCTTATCACGTCCAACAACCATGATTTAATTTTTGCAACATGCGGTAGAGGTGTTTGGAGTTAGTTAAAGCTAGATTGTCTTATAAATATCTCCCTCTCCTATCATTGCAATACACTCTTATAAAATAACTCTAAAAAAATTATTTTTCATCTAATACTTCTTACTAATGTTCATCAACTACCAATTAGCTCGGATCGATCAATAAGAATTACTCTCTTCTGTCTCTTTATTATTTTTGCTTAATTATTTACTTTGTCATTATTATTTCATAACGTCCATTATTTTACATTGTCTAATGGTCAATTAAATTTGATTTAGTGAGATTGCTTGTGGCCTTAATTTCATAAATTTAATTTCTTGACTTAATAATCAAACTTTAGATTAAACAAATTACCACTCATTAATGCAGATCATTTGGAACCAAATTGGGTGCAATGAGATATAAAGTTTGGAAAGAGATCTAAAATGTTAGAACTGTAGGCACTAAAGATGGACTATTTCTTTCAAAGTTTAACTTCTATATATTGAGGGTAAGAACTTTATACTTTTAGGGGTCGTTTGGTTATCGGGATAAGAATACTAATCTCGGTATAGAATTTATGATTATACTTATCCCATATTTAGTTATGAGTATTAGCTAATATCAGTATAAAATTTATACCAAATCATGGTATTAGTTATCTCATATAGAAGGTGGGATAGTTAATCACATGGGATATCTCAGCCTATAGGATATCTTTGTTTATCCAACAAGTGACCCAAACGACCCATTAGCTCACTTAGAAGATAATTGAAAGTAATTACCTATGATTAGTGAAATTAGAAACGTAACTAATTATATTATTTTTAAAATAAATAAATTTATAATGTCAGTGAATGCATATAATTAAGTTAAATCAGTTTCGAAAAAGATGACACCTTCAAAATCAAAAACCTTTAATTATATTTGTGCCTAATGTCCGTGGAATGATTATATCCAAGCTATTATGTGTCACGACCCAAAATCTACTAGTGGTCGTGATGGCGCTTAACACCGCCGTCAGGCAGGCCAACAGTGATTAGTCAATTTAATCACTCATTCTAGTACCTTAAAATCATAATTTTTATTAACGAAATAGTGTGAAATAGAATTTACATGAACTACAAAAGTGAACAACCTATAGAAACTCCCAAAATCCGGTGTCACAAGTGCATGAGTATCAACTAAGAAATATAATAAAATACAATATCTGCCTGGAATACAAGTTAGACAGGAAAATATAAATAACTCTGATGGATATAATAAAATACAACATCTGTCTGGAATACAGGTTACACAGGAAAATATAGATAACTCTAATGGAGACTCTGCATGCTACGAATCGGAATGTGAAATGCAACTCACGGTAAAGTCCCCGCAATGGCCGCGGCTCTGCGCCCAAAAGACCACCAGACATATAAGTACCTACACAAAAAGTGCAACAAGTATAGTATGAGTACGTAAATCAACGCGTACCCAGTAAGTATCTAGCCTAACCCCATAGAAGTAGTGACGAGGGGTCGACATCAATACTTACTAGTAGTCCAATAAGACAGATACATTAGAAGTAAACAGATGTGAATCATAGAAAATAAACGAAGTAACAAGTATAATACGTGGTACAGTCCTCCTCTCAGCAATAACTCAAACTCTCAGCTAGTCGCTACCTCCTCAATCGGAGGGTATATATAAAAGACCTTACCAGATACGTCATCATAATTCAATCAGGAAAAACTCACAGATATGTTGGCTTCTTGCTAATTATTTTATAGAAATGTCGAGGCGTATGGCCTGATCCATCATAACATTTCCAAACCATAGATACATCTATTTTATTGCCGAGGTGAACGGCCCACTCCCATGAGAGTGTGGTACATAAATCCGGCCGAGGCGTACGGCCCAATCCATCATAGTGTGCGCACTGCCGAGGGTCGAAGTGCACGAACTATAGATGTGTGAGTTATACATTTTTAAGGGACACCTTTCGATGAGAACGCATAACGTGGGAGAAATTTGTAAGAGGAGTACAATTATCTCGCGGCTAATCATGAAGCCCGTCGAATATCTACAATAGCAAGTCTATCACTCTAAAAAGTCTAGTCTTAAGTCGCAACGTAAAATAAAGGAATTTAATAGACAAGCGAAAACGCAAATAGTATAGTTATAGCATGGTGAGAACCTAAGTCTACCCGGACATAACATGAATCTAGCTACGCACGGAATCTCATCACTTTGTGCGTACGTAGCCCCCCGCAACAAGTAACACATAACAAATACATCACCTAGGAATAGTTTCTACCTCACAGAGTTAGAAAGGAGACTTACCACGCTTCAAAGTTTCAAAATCAGCTCCAAGGCCTATCTAACACCTCAAACTAAAGCCCGTCGATCAAAAATATGTGTTGCTTGATGCAAATCTCCCCTTGAAGATCTCCAAAATCATCCCAACCAAGTGAAAAATGAAAGCAAATAGGCCAAATCCCGTTTTTATAAAAACCTTACTACCCGGCGTCCTTTCACATCTGCGGAAAACCAGCCGCACCTGCGGAATTTCCATCGCAGGTGCGGTTCTAACTTAGTCCAGGCACGTCTGCATCTGCGGATAAAGATGCGCTTCTGCGCTTCCACTTCTGCACATGCGCTCATGCGGACCATGTCCGCTTCTGCGCTCCTTCCTCCGCAAAAGCGACTCCGCTTCTGCGGTCTTCGCGTCGCACCTGCGACCATATACCACCTTCTCTAGGTCCGCTTATGCACCCAAATGCTCGGTTCTGCGAGCTAGCACCTGCGGTCAATCTTGCGCAGGTGCGATTACACCAGAGCTGGTTCACTCCAGCCATTCACACAAGTCCACATTTATCCGTTAACCATCCAGAAACCTTCTGAGGCCCCCGGGACGTCGACCGAATATACCAACCAGTCCTAAAGCATCATATGAACTTAGTCGAGCCTTTAAATCACATCGAACAATGCTAAAAGCACGAATCGAGAATCGATTCAAGCCTAATAAAATTTAAAACTTTATACTTCTACATCCGACGCGAAACCTATCAAATCAAGTCTGATCGACCTCAAATTTTGCACACAAGTCCTAATTGACATTACGGACCTACTCCAACTTCCAGAATCGGTACCCGACCCCGATATCAAAAAGTTCACTACCGGTCAAACTTCCCAAACATCATCCAATCTCCCACTTCCACCAATTGACACTGAAATAACCTACGGCCCTCCAAATCAATATCCGGACAAGCTCCTAAGACCAAAATCATCACACAAACCCGTTGGAACCTTCAAATCCCGATTCCAAGGTCGTTTACTCAAAAATCAAACCTTAGTCATTTCTTCCAACAAAAGCTTTCGAAATTAGAATTTTGTTTTTCCAAATCAATCCCAAAATTCAATTCCGACCACACGTATAAGTCATAATACCCGAAGTGAAGCTACTTAAGGCATTAAACCGTCGAATGACGCGCTACAGCTCAAAACGACCGGTCGGGTCATTACATTCTCCGCCACTTAAACATATGTTCATCCTCGAAAGTGCTAAGGACTGCTCCATACATCCTCTCCGTACAACACATTAGCTCGAGCCAGAGTGAAACTACTCCCTATAACCTTAGCTAACAAGTTTTAAAACCAAGTTCCAACTTTCAAATTTCTTTACAAGGCCTGATTCTAACACACGAATACCGTACCAATAATTACGCACTGTACCAAAACATGATCATGCATCTATGGTGAAATCACTCCATGCACCACATAAATCGGTTGCCCATAATAACATCCTTCAACCACACTAGCTGAGACTTCAAGAATCCGGGGCCCGCAATACCTCTCATGACGCATATAAATTATGTTCCAAATCTTGCAATGCTGCCACGACGAAAATGACGTGTAGAAACTCATAACCACCTGGCGAATCAATAATTCATGGAGTCTCTCCTCCTGACAAGAACCATTACCTCATTCTGAACTAAATAACGATACTTTCCCTTTAATGTACCTTATATAAGTCTGATTGCACAAATTTAGGTCCAATAATCTCGTCTCACCCAGTACAAGTTGCTCAGGCAATAAGCCACCTCAAACACTGACTCAGATCTCATATGACACCATCAATGCGCCAACAAGCTACAACTCGAATATGACCCATAAGGAGGAACGAACTCTGGAAAAGAATTATCCAGCCCGCACAACGAAATAAACGGTCGAGCAGATATTATGAACCCTTCTCAGAAAATGAGAAACAAAATACGCAGGAATAGATATAGGGAACCATACTCAACATATCACTGTTGTGGCGTGCAACCCGATCCAAACATGATACCATTGCAGTGTGCAACCCGATCCAAATATGATACCATTGCGGCGTGCAACCCGATCTAAATAACGTACCTATGGCGGCATGCCACCCGATCCACTAATAACCATAAATAAGGACATACTCATCAAGCCATAATGCTTCTACCTACGGAATACCGAATATTGGCCATAAGCACGCTTAGTGCAAAAATATAACTCTAGGGAGACGGATAGCGCCATACGATACAAAACCTAAGCACGACTAAGGTGCGATAGATGACCTGCATCTCGAGAGTCATCCTGCTCATATGACACCACAGGCTACGCGGTACCTAGACACACGTGCGATCAATCAAGCCGTCTCAATCTGACACAACCCCCACAGTTCACAACCAAAGGAATAGGGCGCCTTCTAAGCATAAACTCTCACATTAACGATAATACCAAAATCTTCGTACTTGGTTTCGATATTTAACAATCGGGTGACTAGCATGTCACACTCATACAATTTCCCCGTGGGGTACGCTACCACGACCTTCCGCCCAGGTAGCAAAGTCTGCACCTCCATACCACCAACCGTACTAATATGTAAAGCAATTCAAGAATCCGCAATTCAATACACAATGCTCTTTCCATAGAACACCAATCCCATGCGACACTAGGATCATGTCAGCTTAGTCTAAACATCTAAATTCTTTTCCGTCTCATTCGAGCTCGTGACATCCTTGTCAACACCGAACCGCAACCCCGATCCTCAACTTTTAAATTCTCATGCCGCTCACTATGCCAATCATGTCGCTACATGAGAATACAAGAATTCATCATAAAACATGAATTACCAGTAGAATAACACTACATTGGCTAGAAACCATTCACTTAGCTCAATTCCGAAGAGCCCATGCAACACACAACTGAATTCCCAAATTGCAGAAAATACAAACTCAAGCTGTGATCTAAACCGTCATAACTCCTTCGGAATCCATTTACACAACAAAGCCATTCAAATCAAATACTTCCCAAATCAATCAGGTCATGCTGGTTGTCACGCCCGTACGTACAACCACAAACCACATGTATAATTTCGCACAACGAAGGAACTGATCCTTTCTATAGTCATACTGATTAAGCCATTACTAACCGACCCAAGCTCTTTCAATTTACCCTTGACCTGACTTAGAACTATGATAGCTCCATCCACAACATAACCAACTCAATCCGCACTAATCCCGAGTGACCGGAATCGCGAGACCACGTCATCTCAATACCCATGACTCATCTTATACCTCCTCACACAATAGTATCTCCAACTGGTGCACCCATTATGCAAGACCTTCCGCGAGTCCGAAGTTATTTCTTCCTTTCCTCTAATACTGCACTTTAATTCTTGTATCCACTTGGACCATTGTTGAGAGTCACCCACTCTGACCTGGTCCCAATTATGACCAAACACCAACGCTCTACTAGCACATGAACACCCTCTCGAAGAAACAACCGCCTGAATTCGTTTCCTTGTACGTCACATCCACAAAGCATAAACTCTGAGTCTCCCCAAAACTTAAACATGCCTCGATAAAACCAAATATAGCACATGTCCATCAAGTTCTTTGTTGAATTACCCCTGATATTTCCTTTTCTTAGTCATAAATAATCCGACAACGCACCAATAGCCAGAAACCGCACACTTAGCTTGAAGCTACCATCACATAATGCAGAGCCCACAGCGATTCCTCCTTCTCAATTACCATGATCTCGCACCGTTAACCCTCCAGACTTCTCGAAGTCTTTTGTTAATCTTTTCATGAACATTCTTACTGGGTAGCAAGTAGTATTCTTTGCAGAAGCTTCATCAACACCACGCAACCTCTAACCTACTCACAGGAGATAACCCACATGTGGAATGCCTCACCGACATCTTCCAACGACGCTGCACAGGGTACAACTACCACGTAATCAGTAATTTCTCCCGAGCCCATGCATGCCCACCAACTATATAAGTTTGCTCCTTCCCTATTGACATCAATTGAAAGTTCAAATCACCTTCCATCACGATTGCCAAACCGTTATACACTTTTGCAAGGCACGCTGCCATCCTACCACAGAATCTATATGCTAATTTATCACTCTTACTTTGGTTAAACCATCTCCTTTAAGCAACTTCTCAACTTCTGCTTCTCATACTTGACTTGCTAGTACTTCAATCACCGCGAAACACTCCCTACCATGTCCTTCCTCCTACTTCGCTGCCCAAATGTTGCATCCAATCGCAATCCATCTCTTTATCACCTGTATCAATAAAATGTTACTGACTCTAAGCCTCTTCGAAGATCATCTTTCTCGAGCTATCAACATTATAAATACCAATTCGATTCGCAACCGTTGCGCATCGATCTCTAGCAACTGCCCCTCAGACACCATCTCACAACACCCTGCCCCGAAGGCAAAAAATCCAAGAAGACCACAACACCGGCAAACCGTAATACGTTCAAACAAGGACGGCGACACTGCATCACAATGAAAATTCCACCACGCTCAAAAATACCCAGTGTCGTTACTCCATCGACCAAAACCTGAACATCTGTAGCCCGAGTAACTTTCCTTTGCTGGAATTAAATGCTGAACCTCAAAATCATGCAATGAGAAATCCTCCTTTTGAGTCATTCACTTCCTCGACACATAACCAAGCACATTACCGTTACAACAACATCGTGCGCTAACAACGTGTGAACATTATAGTTATCTGTGCATAGCCTCAAAACAATCGGAAATACAGTTGCTGAGCTTAAATGACAGAAGATCCTTCCGCAAGGCGACGACAATAGCCTGCCCGAACACGCAGGGAAAAACATCCTGCACTACGTCCACAGTACCACTACGACTCCTCGACGCCCAATTGATAACAAGCGCTTCGCGTCACATAAGATTGAGTAGGAAGGAAATAAAGGTACAAGCCTTAATGGAATCAAACTGCACGATGAGGAAATCAAGAAGGGAAGTGCTCCTAATAGCCATGTAGCCTCTCGAAGATAAGTATAGATGTCTCCGTACCGATCCGCAAGACTCTACTAGACTTGCTCATGACTCGTGAGACCTAAGTGAACCTAACACTCTGATACCAAACTGTCACGGCCCAAATTCCACTAGTGGTCGTGATGGCGCCTAACACTGCCATCAGGCAAGCCAACAGTGATTAGTAAATTTAATTACTCATTATAGTACCTTAAAAGCATAATTTTTATTAATGAAATAGTGTGAAATAGAATTTACACGAACTACAATAGTAAACAACCCGTAGGAATCCCCAAAACCGGTGTCACAAGTGCATGAGCATCAACTAAGAAATATAATAAAATACAACATCTGTCTCGAATATAAGTTAGACAGGAAAATATAAATAACTCTAATGGAGACTCTGTAGGCTGCGGATCGGAACGAGAAATGCAGCTCATGCAAAAGTCTCCGAAATGGTCGCAACTCTGCGCCCAAAAGACAACCAGACATATAAGTACCTGAACAAATAATGCAGCAAGTTTAGTATGAGTATGTACATCAACGTGTACCCAATAAGTATCTAGCATAACCCTAGAGAAGTAGTCACGAGGGGTCGACATCAACACTTACTAGTGGTCCAATAAGACAGATAAATTAGAAGTAAACAGATGTGAATCAGAGAAAATAAATGAAATAACAAGTATAATACGTGGTACAGTCCTCCTCTCAGCAATAACTCAAACTCTCAGCTACTAGCTACCTCTTCAATAGGAGGGTATATATAATGGACCTTACCAGATAGGTTGTTACAGTTCAATCAGGAAAAGCTCACAGATATGTTGGCTTCTTGCCAAGGCGTACGGCCCGATCCATCATAATATTACCAAACAACCCACTCAGAGTGTGCACACTGCCGAGGGTCGAACGACACGAACCATAGATGTATCTATCCTACCGAGGCGAATGGCCCGATCCCATTAGAATAAGAAACTTTAACAGGTCCTTGACCCCATTCACGAATAGACGTGTGAGTTATAAACATTTAAGGGACACCTTTCGATGAGAACGTATAACGAGGGAGAAATTTGTAAGAGGAGTACAATTATCTCACGGCTAATCATGAAGCCCGTCGAATATCTACAATAGAAAGTCTATCACTCTACACAAGTCTAGTCTCAAGTCGCAACGTAAAGTTAAGGATTTAATAGACAAGCGACAACTCAAATACAACAACAACAACAACAACAACCCAGTATAATCCCACTAGTGGGGTCTGGGGAGGGTAGTGTGTACGCAGACCTTACCCCTATCCTGGGGTAGAGAGGCTGTTTTCAAAATGACCCTCGGCATCCTTCCCTCCAAGAACTCCCCACCTTGCTCTTGGGGTGACTCGAACTCACAACCTCTTGGTTGGAAGTGGAGGGTGCTTACCATCAGAGCAACCCACCTTGTCAAGCGACAACGCAAATAGTACAGTTATAACATGGTGGGAACCTATGTCCACCCGGACATAACATGAATCCAGCTACGCACGAACTCTCGTCATATTGTGCGTACGTAGCTCCTCGTAACAAGTAACACATAACAAATACATCACCTAGGGGTAGTTACATCTTCACAGAGTTAGATTGGAGACTTACCTCACTCCGAAGTTTCAAAACCGGCTCCAAGGCCTCTCTAACACCTCAAACCAAATCCCATCTATCCAAAACTTGTGTTACTTGATGCAAATCTCCCCTTAAAGCTCTCCAAAATCGCCCCAACCAAGTGAAAAATGAAAGGAAATGGGCCAAATCTCGTTTTTATAAAAACCTTACTGCCCAGCATCCTTTCGCATCTGCGGAACACCGGCCGCACCTACGGCTCCGCACCTGCAGAATTTCTACCGCAGGTGTGGTTCTAACTTAGTCCAGGCACGTCCGCATCTGCGGACCCAGATGCGCATATGAGCTTCCGCTTCTGTGGCCAAGGTGTGCTTCTGCGCACGCGCTCCTGTGGACCATGTCCACTTATGCGATCAATAGGCCTCCCAGGCCTTTCCGCTTCTACGGTCTTCGCGTCGCACCTGCAACCACATGCCACCTTCTCCGGGTCCGCTTCTGCGCCCAAATGCTCGCTTCTGCGAGCTCGAACCTGTGATCAATCTTGCGCAGGTGCGATTACACCAGAGTTGGTGCATTTTAGCCATTCACACAAGTCCAAATTGATTTGTTAACCATCCGGAAACCACCCGAGGCCCCCGGGACCTCGACCAAATATACCAACCAGTTCTAAAATATCATACGAACTTAGTCGAGCCTTTAAATCACATCAAACAATGCTAAAAATACGAATCCTGCATCGATTCAAGCCAAATGAAATTTAAAACTTCATACTTCTACATCTGACGCCGAAACCTATAAAATCAAGTCCGATCGACCTTAAATTTTGCACACAAATCCTAATTGACATTACAGACCTACTCCAACTTCCAGAATTGGTACCCGACCCTGATATCAAAAAGTCCACTCCCGGTCAAACTTTTCAAAAATGATCCAATCTCTCACTTCCGCCACTTGGCGTTGAAATAACCTACGGACCTTCAAATCAACATCCGGATACGCTCCTAAGACCAAAATCATCATATGAACCTGTTGAAACCTTCAAATCCCGATTCCGAGGTCGTTTACTCATAAGTCAAATCTTAGTCAATTCTTCCAACTTAAAGCTTTCGAAATTAGAATTTTTTTTCTTTCCAAATCAATCCCAAACTTCCGAAAATTCAATTCCGACCGCCCATACAAGTCATAATAACCAAAGTGAAGCTACTCAAGGCCTCAAACCGCTGAACGATGTGCTAGAGCTCAAAACGACAAGTCGGGTCGTTACATTATGTTCATCTAGCCATTCCCATCATTCTTCTAATGAGTTTTCGACATTCCACCGCTAGTTGACCCTTGTAAACTGTAATGAACCACATAAGGTAAAATCGTCACTCTGAACAGGAAGATCAAAGAGAATTAAAATATCGTCATATTGGTACATGATTGAAGACTCATTAGCTTTCCTTAGTTTTTATGATATGCCTTCAACGATTGGGCTTGAATCAAGTTTAGAGTATTCGGTACTAAAGTTAGGATCAGAATCCTTTCTCAATAATATTATCTTAATACTTACTGTGAACCAGCGTTATAATTATTCTATTTAGAACGATTAATTAATTAACTCATGACGGTAGATAAGTAGTCAGTATACTATTATCAATTTGCTTACATTGTCCATATATGAACAGGTAGAGTGGAGCAAAGAAGTCTACCAGAACCATTTCTTAGTTGTTATATTAAACCTTCGAAGATTATGCTGTAAGTATTTTCACAATTCTAGGTTGTGATTCATAAACAATGTACATGTAATCCTATCAATAATCTAAGGATTATGGAATTATATGATTTTTACAAATTGTACGATATAAGAAAATCAGTCAAGAGAAACATACCAGAATCGGCTATAATGTTCTTGACATAATTCGAAGGGAAGAACTTGATCTTCTGCTCTTAACAAAATAATTTTTTTCTCTCTCTTTACCTTGTATGTTCTTTTCATAATTGAATGTGATGGAGTTATGCTGTGATGGACCATCGATTAATTTCCACTTTCCATCAAAGTGGGTTAGTGGAGAGTAATAACTATAATTAACTTCCCCTAATTTTATTCAAATACTAAATTAACAAAATATATTCATTAAACCAAAATGTTTTATTTTATAAGCCACATGTGGGCCATATTTTACATTCTCCCACTTGGCGCACGTATATCACTGTTTAATAAATATTTCAATCATTATGTGCACAATAAAATGTTAAACTCTCCTTTCATTGGAAACATCATTCGTTGTTATTGAATAGATAAACTAATATGAGTCATGGCGGTCGTACATCAGTTACTTGATATAGTCCCTTTCATTTACTACAATACCAGTCTAATACCCAACACAACCTATAAAAGAAATGCTTAATTGGTCCAACGTTAATGCTTAGAATATCTTTATCAAGCCAGAACTTGTCATCGTTATTCTCAACATTATGTATACAAGAGAAAACATGTATAGAATACCAAATACATATGCTTAATTGAGCTCAAAGTGTCAATTAGATAAACATAATAAAGTCTTTACATAAAGTCATACTTGCTATTAAGAATGGCAATTCTTTAAACGTGTTCAATAAATATTTTGGGTGGTAATCCTTTCGTCAAAGCATCGGCAATCATAAGATTAGTGCTAATATGTTCAATTGACACTTTATGTTTTTGGACTTCTTCTTTGACAGAAAAGTATTTCACTTCCATATGCTTAGCACCCTTCGAATACTTGTCGTTCTTATAGAAGAAGATTGCTGCGAAATTATCACAATAAATATTTCGCGACCTGGCAATATTGTTGACTAGTCCAAGTCCTGAAATAAAGTTCTGCAGCCAATTAGCTTGAATTGTAGCCTCAAAGCATTCAGTTTCTATGGTGGATGCAGCTATAACAGACTGCTTAGCACTCTTCCACGATATTGCTGCTTCGCCTAACAGGAACAAATAATCAAATATAGATTTTCTTATATCCATACAACCAACATAATCTAAATTTGAATATCCAATCATGTCAAGGTGAACAGATCTTCGATAAGTGAGCATATAATCTTTCGTTCCTTGCAAGTATCGCAACACATTCTTTGAAGCCTTCCAGTAGTCCATCCCTGGATTACTTTGATATATGACCAGCATTCCAACAACAAAACTGATGTCTAGTCTCGTACATGTCAGGGAATACATTAAGCTCCTAATTATAGATGCATAAGAAATATCTTTCATTTTCATACGTTCCACTTCATTCTTTGGACATTGATTGAAATTAATTTATCCCCTTTCTGAATTGGAACGGGACTTGATGAGAATGTTTTCACTCTAAATCTCTCTAATACTTTATTAATATAGGCTTTCTGAGACAATCCCAATAATCTTTGTGATCTATTTCGGAATATTTCTATCCCGGTCACATAGGATGCCTCTCCATATCTGTTATCTCAAAGTTGTTAGAAAGCAATTTCTTGGTATCATGAATCATACCAAAATCATTAGTGCCAAGCAATATGTCATCAACATACAAGAATAATATAATAAACGTACTCCCACTGACCTTCAAATATATACCGATCAACAGTGTTTTCCTTAAATTCAAAGGTGACAATAGTTTCGTTAAATTTAAGATACCACTGTCGGGAAGCTTGTTTAACTCCGTATATTGATTTCTTAAGTTTATACACCATATGTTCCTTTACTTTACTGGAAAACCCCTCTCGTTAATCGATATAAACTTCTTCCTCTACATTTTCATTCAAAAAGGCAGTTTTTACATCCATTTGATATAGCTCTAAGTCATAATGAGCTACTAAAGCCACTATAATTCTGAGTGACTCCTTTCTAGCAACTCGTGAAAATATCTCTTTATAGTCAATGCCATCCTCCAGAGTAAAACATTTGGCAATAAGTCTGGCCTTGTGACGTTTAATATTGCCATTTGAGTCGCGTTTGGTCATAAAGACCCATTTACAACTGACTCTTTTGCAACCTTCCGGTAATCCAACAAGGTCCCAAACATTATTTTGTTCCATAGACTTCAACTCATCTTTCATAGCATCTAACTATTTATCAGAATTATTACTTTCAATTGCTTTGAAAATAAAACTGGATCATTATCAATTCCAAAGTCAATTTCTGACTCGCGTAGATAAACAAAATAATAATCTGAAATAGCAGATCTCTTTTGTCTTTGAGAGCATCTGAATGCTACTTCTTGTGGTTCATCTACTATAGGTTCATCAACTACAACTTCATTGGTAGTAGTAAGATCATTTCTTTGTTATTCTTGCTGATTGTTAGGTTGTACAACAACTTTAAGAACAATAATTTTAGAAGAAGTGCAGGGTAGATGAACTTGCACCCTGACTTCTTTAAGTTTTACATTGCGTGGTTCTTTACTCCAACTAATTTCACCATTCTCAATGAACCTAGCATTTCTAGTTTCAACTATTCTTGTACTATGGTTAGGACAATAAAATCTATACCCTTTTGATTTTTCTGGATAACCAAAAAGGAAACCACTGATTGTTCTTGAATCCAGTTTCTTTTCTTGTGGTTTATAAATTCTTATTTCTGTTGGGCAATCCCAAACATGTAAGTGCCTCAAACTAGGTTTCCTACCAGTCCAAAGTTCAAACAGAATCTTTGGGACTGCTCTACTAGGAACCCTATTTAGCAAGTACACGACAGTCCTTATTTCATACATCCACAATAAGATGGGTTAAGATAAATTACTTAACATACTCCTATCCATATCCATTAAGGTACGATTATGCCTTGTACCACACTATTTTGTTTTGGTGTGCCAGCCATTGTGTATTGAGCAGATATGTCACGTTTTTCAAGAAATTTAGCAATTGGACCAGGGTGTTGTCCAGCTTCCTCATATCTTCCATAATACTCACCACCTCTGTCAGACTTGATTATTTTCACTTTTTTATCTATTTGTCTTTCAACCTCATTAATAAATACCTCTAAAGCATTCACTGCTTGAGATTTTTCATGCAACAAATAAGCATATCCAAAACATGAAAAATCATCATTAAAGGTGATAAAGTATCTTTCCTTATTGAAAGAAGTGACATCAAAATGACCACATATATTGGTGTGTATAATTTCAAGAAGTTGTGTTCTTCTTGTGGCTCCTTTTTTGTGTGTTTTATTTATTTTCCTTTAATACAATCCATACAAATATTAAGGTTCATAAAATCCAAATTTGAAAGGATTTCATTCTTAACTAACCTTTCCAGTCTTTCTTTGGATATATGGCCTAAACGTTTATGCCATAAGTAAGCATAATGTGCATTCACCAAACTACGTTTGGTTCCAACATTTTGATGCAGAGTTAAGAGAGTTTCGGAAACGCTATAGTGCAGATCACTTTTCACTTTCTCGTCAGTCTAGACCTTGTCCTTGGTTCTATCAGCAAATATATTATCAACGTTCAATTTGTATAAACCATCATAAAAATACCAGAACCAATAAGATGATTATGCTTAAACAAACTGAAACATCCATTACCAAAATTAAAACAATACCCAGCTTTATCGAACTAAGACAAAGAAATTAAATTTCTTGAAAGAGAAGGTACATAAAAAGTTTCAAACAAGTCTAAGTGACGCTCGATATCTAGGATTAATCGATAAGTCCCGATAGTGTCACGACCCAAAACGTAGACTGTCGTGATGGCGCCTAACATAGTACTAGGCAAGCCGACACTTCAAAATATATCTAACACTTTTAAATGAGAAATACAATAACACAGGTCATCAAAACTCTTAAAAACTTTATAGAAAGTCAAAACACATTACGAAAATTCCCAACATCGGGGTATTACTGAGTACATGAGCATCTAAACACCCCAAGTATGAGAGTACTATCTATGAATAACTGAAACTAAATACATTAAGCTGAAAGATAGGGAAGGAGAGTCAAGCAGTGCGGATAGTCAACACCCACCGTGTCCAGAAATACGTGGATATGCACACGAAGTGCAGAGTGTAGCGTGAGTACAACCAACTCAGTAAGTAAAAAGACTAAATAAAGGACTGAAAGTAGTGACAAGCATCACAGATATAGTTCAATTACAACAATTTCAACATGGGAAGGTAAACATGCTTTCAAGTTCGACGATTTAAGCCAAAACAGTTAATTCACGTCAAGTTCAACTGAAACAAGATATAATATCTTTCAGAAATTTCATAACAGTGATATATGCCAACTGAAGTACAACAGTAATAAATTCAAGTGCAAAATCTCAGAGCAACAGTCACTCAGTACAACCTCACAGTTACTCATTCCTCACAGTCGCTCAGCAATTGCACTCGGCACTCGCACTCAGTAGGTACCTGCGCTCACTGGGGGTGTGTACAAACTCCGGAGGGACTCCTTCAGCCCAAGGGCTATAATAAGCCAATCATGGAATAAATCAATAAAATATATTATGGCGCGCACCCCCATCCCATAAATATGCTCACAATCAGGCCCTCGGCCCACTCAGCCATCAATCTTTCTAGTCTTTCGCGCTCTCAGTAATTATGATAATCAGCCCAAACAATAATGATATAATGTATCAATAAAGAACAATAGAGACTGAGATATAATATGCAAGTAAAACTGTGACTGAGTACAAAATAATAATTTAGCAGATAATATAGCATATACACGTCTTTTATGGGTCCCTACAGTGCCAACACATAGTCTAAGCATGATTTCTAACATAATTTGTAGTTCAATTTCTATAACACATGGGGGATATACGGATAATAACAGATGTTTCAACTATATAGTTCCATGGAATTGACCAAGTCATAATTCCTACGGTGCATGCCCACACGCTCGTAACCTAGCATGTGCGTCACCTCAAAACCAATCACATAACACATAATACGAGGTTTCATACCCTCAAAACTAAATTTAGAACTGTTACTTACCTCAAACCGTACAAATCTATACTCCAACACACTTTTTCCTCGAAACGGCCTCTGAGTGCCTCCAATCTAGCCACAAACAATTCGATACAATCAACATGAGCTAAAGGAATCAATTCCATAAGAAAATACTAAGCCCTTAATCAAAAGTCAAAAAGTCAACTCAAAACTTAGCCCCTGGGCACACGTCTCAGAATCGGGTAAAATACATAAATTTTAAACACCCATTCAACTACGAGTCCAACAATACAAAAATTACTCAAATCCAATATTAAAACCTCGATCAAACCCTCACAATTTTGCCTGAGAACTTTCCTCCATTTTCCCCCAATTTCCACCCTAAATTACTAATTTAATGATGAAATCAAAGTCATAAACATGGAAATTAACCAAAACTAGATAGAAAGCACTTACCCCAATCACCCACTTGAAAATATCTCCAATAATCGCCATCCACTAAGCTCTCAAAATTAATTTTGTGTTATGAACTCAAACCCTCATTTTTGAAACCTTTAAATCTTCGTAGGTATGCCTTCTTCCCAAAAGCGGAAAGTGCCTCGCATTTGCGACGCACAAAACTGAACTGCCCAGAAAATCCTCTTACGCGAACGCGAAGGTTCCCTCGCGAATGCGATGCATTACAGAGCTCGGCCTATGCGAACGCGTCCCCCTTACTGCGAACGTGAAGCCTTAAGGCCTGGTGCCCGAGCCTGCCTCACCCTTCTATGCAAATGCGAGCTTCCTCTCGCGATCGCGATGCACAGTTACCCTCAACCTATGCGAACGCATTTCTCCCTTCACGAATGTGAAGAAAAAATCCCCGTCTGCCTCCTAGATACTCTTCACGAATGCGAGACCTCTCTCGTGAACGCAAATAAGGAAACCAGTAACAGAAAAACCAGCAGTCTTCAAAGTCCTAAATTGCTCCGTTAACCATCCGAAACTCACCCGAAGCCCCCGGGACCTCAACCAAACATACTAACAAGTCCTAAAACATGATACGAACTTAGTCGAGCCTTCAAATCACATCAAACAACATCAAAACATGAATTGCACCTCAATTCACAAATGATGTTGAAACCTATCAAATCACGTCTAAATGACCTCAAATTTTGCACACAAGTCACAAATGACACCACAAATCTACTCCAACTCCTGGGACCTTCTTTCGAGCCCGATAACCACAAAGTCCACTCTTGGTCAAACTTCTAAATTTCCAACTTTTGTCATTTCAAGCCTAATTCAACTATAGACCTCCAAATCACAATCTGGACATGCTTCTAAGTCCAAAATCACCCAACGAAGCTAACGGAACCATCAAAACTCTATTCTGGAGTTGTTTACACATAAGTCAATATCCGGTCAACCATTCCAACTTAAACTTTAAACCTTGAGACTAAATATCGCAATTCATTCTGAAATCTCTCCAGACCCGAACCAACTACCCCAACAAGTCACATAACAACTGTAAAGTATAGAATGAGTAGTAAATAGGGGAACATGGCTACAACTGTCAAAATGACCATCCGGGTCGTTACAGATATCTTCAATTGGAGACTTTACTATATTTCCCATGTATACAATTCATTGATTCCGATTTATGGTCTGGGTTGTAAGGAATCTCTGCATCGTATTAAAAATATGAATAGTAAAACCAGAGTCAATCCACCATGTATTATAAGGAACTTTAGTTAAATTTGATTTGAGACACGTAAAAGCACAAGGCTTACCCTTCTTCTCGAACCATGCCTTACATTTCAGGCAATCTTTCTGAAAGTGTCCGGGTTTTCTATTGAATCGACAATTATCATTAATGTGTTCCTTCTTACGTACTTGATAAGAGGACTCACTGACATTATGTTACCTCTGTTTAACCTTTCCATGTTTCTTTCCTTTCTTTCCAGCTCCTTGATGGCCTACAAGGTTAATAGAGTGGGTTCCTTGATTCTTAAGCCTTGTTTCCTCTTGAACCAACATTTCGTGCAGTTCATGCACGTTCCATTTATCTTTCATGGTGTTTTAGTTTATTTGGAAAGGATCATACTCAGATGATAATGAGTTAAAGATGAATTGAACAAGGAAATTCTCATCCACTTCCATTCCCAAAGTCTTAAGTCTTGCTGCTATATTTGTCATTTGAATGACATGCTCATGCATGGTACGTGAACCATCAAACTTCATGGTGGTCAAAATACCCATTAGTGTCCCAGCAAGAGACTTATCAGTAATGTGAGAGCATTCTTCCACGTTTCAGAAGTTCTTTCGCGCTTTCAGTTTTATGAAGAGTAGTCTTAATATTGCCCGCAATATTCATTCGCATAAATATAAGACTTAGTATGTTAGACTTGTCCCAGTGCTTAAAATAAGACCTTTCTTCAGCACTGCTAGTTTCAGTAATAGCTGTTGGCTTTTCAGTATAAAGTGTAACATCAAGATTTAAAACTCCAAGATGGAATTTGATCTGTTTGCACCAATCATAACAGAAGTAGAGTGCAAATGAAGAGAAAGTACAGCAAATAAAATATTCTCATTCGTTAATGCTGTGAGTAATAAATTTAAATGTAGTATCAGATTCAGAAGGGTTTATGTACTATTAAATGTAAATTGATGTCCTCCTTTGGGCGATGCATCAAAATACAACTTTAGACATTACGATGCTTTATTTTAACTTAATTTGATAATCTTTAATGTGCTAATTAGAAAACTTACTAATAGCACATCCAGATTATTGACTTAATGTTTAATGATTACAAGAACAAACAATCAATCTTTGGGCGATCCATAAATGTCTTATAACCAAGAACTTCAATTTACCCATAAATATTATTCATTATATTATTTATAAGCATCATAATTTATGGGTAATTGAGTATTAGTTCAATCGTTATTTAGGAATTAAGTATTCATAAGGATTCGACCACTTTGGTGATTAACGAATCATATTTACATACTTTCAAATATTGTGAAAACAATATTTTTCTAAAGTTACTTCGTAAGTTCATTATCTAACTAGAATTGAAGTATGCACCGAGAGTTATTCTGCTATACCAATTCAGAGTAGAAATAACATTACCACAAAGAACTATAATTCCAACGAGGGTAATGCTTTACTAGGTCTCTGCCTAACAACATTCTAGGAGGCATTATTATTGTAAAATTACTACAACTGAAACAATTGTTTTCAAGAGTTCCATTGTCACGATCTCAATTTCCCATCTTAGGATGTCGTGATGGCACCTAGTCACTAAGAGTAGGTAAGCCTAACATTCATGAATACTCAACAGAATTTAACATCTAATATAATAAGATAATCTGCACAAAAATATGAAGAAGAGTAGTATTAGTACATCACTATGGTACCTAGTAAGTATCAAGCCTAACCTCGGTAGAGTAGTGACGAGGCCAGGTAAAGACACCTATTAGGATAAGAAGAAACTGAATAGGTATAGCCTAGTCTAATAATGAAAACGAGGGAATAGTGGCAATAAAGCAATACAACAAGGTTAGCTACAACTGAATTTAAAGAAATAAAGGCAACAAGGAAGGAACACATAATAAGAACATAAAAAAAATGATGCGGACAAATACAAGTGAGGTAAATGAGAGATAACAACAAGAATCACAACTGAGGTACCACCTCGTAATCTCATTTCATAATCACAAATCACAATATTTTCTTATACCACCGTGTGAGCCTTACATTTAGAAAGTTTTGAAAATATTTTTTCCGAAATAGCTACACACACTTTAGCCCACTTTATGTCGCCACTTGGCTTCAAGTAATTCCCTTACGAGAAACACGCATATAGATCCCACTTATGTCATCGCATGCACATTAACCGATATCCTTATATACTTATATCCGAGTCAATAATACTTACTCCGATCCAAGACGTGAAAATCCCCTCCACAATCACCCAAAACCGAGCTGTACAACTCAAAATACGAAAATAATACTCTAGCCTTCGATTTGGGTTTTATCATTCTATTGCCCAGTTCTTACTCTACGCAATCGCGGAAAAGCGCTCGCGATCGCGGAGAACTAATTCCACCAGCTCAGAAAAGCCTCTTACGCGATAGCGAGACCACAATCGCGAACGCGATGACAAGTCATCCTCAGGCGATCGCGTCCAAGCCTACGCGAATGCAATGAACAACGCGTGCCACAACACAGTCTCACCTTCCTTCTATGCGGTCGCGATACCTTACCCGCGTTCGCAATGTACAACATTCTAAACATCTGCGAACACGTCCCCATTTATGCAATCTCAACGAGCAATTATCAATCTACCAACAAAGACCCTACACGATCGCTGCTGAACCTTCGTGAATGCAGTGAACGAAACTAGAAACACAGAAAACCAACGTGTCATTACATGAACAAATGTTCCAAACTCAATCTGAAACACACTCGGGGCACTCGGAACCCCGTCCAAACATACCAACAAGTCCTAAAACACAAAACGAACTCGCTCGAAGCCTCAAATCACATCAAACAATACTAAAACCACGAATCACACATCGATTCTAGCATAATGAACTAATGAACTTTCAACTTCTAAAACTAATGCCGAAATACACCAAACCAACTCTGAATGACCTCACATTTTGCACACAAGTCATAAATGACACAACACACCTATTCTAACTTTCGAAACCAAAATCTAACCCCGATATCAATAAAGTCAACTATCTGTCAAACCTCTCAACCTTCTAAACCTTCAACTTTCCAACTTTCGCCAATTCAAGACAAAACGACCCACGGACCTCAAAATCAATATCTGGACATACGCCTAAGTCCAAAATCACTATACGAAGCGATCGAAACCATCAAAGCTTCATTCGGGAGTCGTCTACACAAAAGTGAAACTCTGGTCAACTCTTTCAACTTAAGCTTCAAACTTTGGGACTAAGTGTCCTAATTCACTCCAAAACATCCCCAGAACCAATCTAACTACCCCGGCAAGTCATATAACCACAATTGAATATAAAGGAGGCAACAAATAGGGAAATATGGCTAAAATATTCAAAATGACCAGTCGGGTCGTTACATCCTCCCCCTCTTAAAACAAACATTCGTCCTCGAACGAGTATAGAGACATACCTGCAATGACGAAACGATGAGGATAACGGCTATGCATATCATGCTCGGTCTCCCAAGTCACCCCCTCGACTGGTTGACCCCTCCACTAAACCTCTACTGAAGCAATCCTCTTTGCCCTCAACTTTCAGACCTGCCTGTCCAAGATTGCCACCGGCTCCTCAACATAAGTCAAATTCTTGTCCAATTAGACTGAGCTGAAGTATAGAACATGGGACGGATCATCATGATACTTCTAGAGCATGGAACCATGGAACACCAGGTGAACTGCAGAAAAGCTATGTGGCAATGCAAGCTTGTAAGCCACCTCCCCCACTCTCTTGAGGATCTCAAAAGGACCAATATACCTAGGGCTCAACTTGCCCTTCTTCCCTAAACTCATCACACCCTTCATGGTGAAACTCAGAGCAAAACCCTCTCTCCAACAATGAATGCAACATCACGAACCCTCTGATTGGCATAACTCTTCTGCCTAGACTATGCTGCACGAAGCCGATCCTCGATCAACTTGACTTTCTCCTAGGCATCTCGAACCAAATTTGTTCCCAATAACCTAGCCTTACCCGACACAAACCAACCGATTGGAGAACGGCACCGCCTCCCATATAGGGCCTCATAAGGAACCATCTGAAAACTCGTTTGGTAGCTGTTGTTGTAGGCGAACTCTGCAAGCAGAAATTATTGATCCCACGAAACCCCAAAATTTATAACACAGGTGAAATGTTGTACCCAACTCAATCCGTGTGCCTAACTCACGCTGCACATCCCTCTAGAAATGCGATGTGAACTGCGTGCCCCAATCAAAAATAATGGACACCGGCACACCATGAAGACGAATAATCTCATAGATATAGATCTCAGCCAGCCGCTCTGAAGAATAGGTAGTCACAAACGGAATGAAATGTGCAGACTTGGTCAACCGGTCCACAATCACCCAAACTGCATCAAATTTTTTCGAAGTCCGTGGTAACACGCTCTTATTTCCACTCGGGAATCTCAAGTCTCTAAAGCAAACAGTCGGGCCTCTGATGCTCATACTTCACTTGCTGACAATTTAGGCACCGAGCCACTTACTCCATTATATCTTTCTTCATTCTCCTCGACCAATAGTGTTCTCTCAAATCCTGATACATCTTAGCAGCACCCGGATGAATGGAGTACTGTGAACTTTGGGCCTCCTAAAGGATCAACTTATTTAACCCATCTACACTGGACACACATAACCGGCCCTGCAATCACAACACACCATCATCTCTGATAGAAATATCCTTGGTATCGCCGTGCTGAACCGTATCCTTAAGGACAAGCAAATGGGGGTCATCATACTGACGCTCTCCGATGCGCTCATATAAAGAATACCGAGAAACCATGCAAGCAAGAACCCGGCTGGGTTCCGAAACATCCAATCTAACAAACTGATTAGCCAAGGCATGAACATCCAATGCTAAAGGCCTCTCCACTGCTTGTAGATATGCCAAACTATCTGAACTCTCCGCCTTTCTACTCAAGGCATCGGCCACCATGTTGCCCTTCCCGGGATGATATAGAATAGTGATATCATAGTCATTAAGCAACTCTAACCACCTCCGCTGCCTCAAATTAAGATCTTTCTGTTTGAACAGATGTTGGAGACTCCGGCGGTCGAAATAGACCTCACATGGGACACCATACAAATAATGACTCCAAATCTTTAATGCATGAACAATAGCTGCCAATTCCAAGTTGTGGACATGATAATTATTCTCCTGAACCTTCAAATTCCGAGAGGCGTAGGAAATCACCCTACCGTCTTGCATCAACACTGCTCCAAGGCCAATACGTGACACATCACAATATATTGTGTAAGACCTCGAACCAGTAGGCAACACCAACACTGGGCTATAGTCAAAGCAATCTTGAGATTTTGAAAGCTCGCCTCACACCACTCAAACCATATAAAAGGAGCACCCTTTTGGGTCAATCTGGTCATAGGTTCAGCAATGGATGAGAATTCCTCTACAAAAAGGCGATAATACCCGGCTAAACCAAGAAAACTCCGAATTTGAGTAGCGGAAGACTGTCTGGGCCAACTATGAACTACTTCAATCGTCTTTGGATCTACCTTAATCCCCTCACTCGACACTACATGACCCAAAAATGCCATCGAATCAAGTCAGAACTCACTATTAGAGAATTTTGCATATAACTTCTTCTCTCTCAAGGTTTAGAGAGCGATCTTCAAATGCTGCTCATGATCCTCCCGACTGCAGGAATATACTAAGATGTCGTCAATAAACACAATGACAAATGAATCAAGATATGACTGGAATACATTGTTCATCGGGTGCATAAGTGTTACTAGGGCGTTGGTCAACCCAAATGACATCACAAGGAACTCGTAGTGACCATATCGAGTCCTAAAGGCAGTCTTCGAGATATTCGGACCCCAAATCTTCAGCTGATGATACCCTGACCTTAAATCAATCTTTGAGAACACTCTGACACCTTGTAGCTGATCAAATAAGTCATCAATATTCGGCAATGAGTATTTGTTCTTCATTGTAACCTTGTTCAACGGTCAATAATCAATGCACATCCATATAGAACCATCTTTCTTCTTCACAAACAGAACCGGAGCACCCCAAGGTGACACACTAGGCCAGATGAAACCCTTATCAAGCAACTCTTGAAACTGCTCCTTCAACTCTTTCAACTCTTCTGGTGCCATACGGTATGGTGGAATGGAAATGGGCTAAGTGCCCGACAACAAGTCAATACCGAAATCGATATCTCTATTGGGCGGCATGACTAGAAGGTCTGGCAAAATACATCTGGGAAGTCCCTCACTAACGGAACTAACTCAATGGTAAGAGTATCAATACTGGCATCTCTCACAAAGACTAGATATGCATCACATCCCTTCTCAACCATCTGTTATGCCTTAAGGAAGGACACAAACCTTTTAGAAATATAGTCCAATATACCCCTCCACTCTAACCGCGGCAAACATTTTGGCGTAACAATCCAGAATAGCATGATAGGGTGACAACAAGTCCATGCCCAAGATAACATCAAATTCTACCATACTAAGTAACAATAGATCAGCTCTGGTATCAAAACCATCAGTAACAACTAAATACGACCAATACACACAGTCCACAATAATAAAATCTCCCACAGGCATGGAGACATATACAGGAGAACTCAAAGATTCAAGAGATATATCCAAATGCAGAGCAAAGTAAGATGACACATATGAGTAAGTGAAGCCTGGATCAAATAAAACTGACACATCTCTATCAAAAACTGGAATAGTACTAGTGATAACTGCGTCTGATGGGACCCCCCCTGTCCTACCTGGAAAGGCATAGAATCTGCCTAAGAATCCCCCTCTAGGGCGACCCCTACCCGTCTGACCTCCATCCCTAGCTGGCTGTGCAGGTGGAGCGGCAACTGGAGCAGCAACCATGACTTATGAACCCTGTGGACCCTGTGGAATACATGGAGCCTGAGTAGTCTATGGAGGTGTACCTCTCCTAAGCTAGGGAAGTCCCTCACTATATGTCTGGTGTTGCCACACTCAAAACAGGCTCTTCATGTGTGTGGCTGCAGAAAACTGGCCCTGGCCGGGTCGGCTAGACTGACCGCTGAAGGCACCCCTTACAAGAGGTGCATTAGATAATGGCTGAGCAAAATGGGCAACCTGAGACCTCAGAGCACCACTAGAATCTGGATGTTCTGAATGAACTGGACGACTCACATAGCCTCTACCCTAATGGGATATAGTTGCAGCGTGGCTATCACTAATCCTCCAGTACCTCGAGGCCATTTGGCCTCCCTTACCTCTCTCTCACGGCCTTGCATACCTCCAACCTCCGCACGATCTCTACCACCTATTGATATGGGGTATATGTCTCTAACTTTCGAGATATTCTAAATCTAATACCATAATTGAGCCTCTCGATGAATCGGTTGACTCGCTCTCTGACAAGGGAAACTAAGGCGGGTGCATACTCTTACACTGTTATAGTACCCTAGCACAGTTGCTCAAACTCTGCGCGCCATGAATCCTGAAGGGTATGGGAACAAACTCTCTCAAGAACATCTCTGAAACTTGACTTCATGTAAGTGAAGTTGCATCGACTGGGATACACTTCTCTTAATCCCGCAACCACTGATACGCTACTCCTGACAGCTAGAATGTAGTAAAAGCAACTCCGCTCGTCTTCGCAATACCCATGGTGCGGATAATACGGTGACACTTCTCTAGAAAACCTTGTGCATTCTCTTTAACTAGGCTGTTGTAAGTAGGAGGATGATACTTCTAGAACCTCTCAAGTCTAAGCTACTCCTCCTCAGATGCCACTGCCCTAACCTCGGGCTGAATCGGAACAATAGGCCACGGTGGACCTAATCAACATGGACCCTCTTCTCTGGGGTGCGAGTTGCGGGAGTCTGAGCTCCTCCCCCAGCCTAAGATGTGGCTGGTGCAAATGGAATCAACACTGCCTGAGCTAGAGTACTGAACATGCTCAAAAACTGTGTTAGGGTCTCTTGAAGCGCATGGGTGACAACAGGCACCCCGGGTGCCTGTCCCCCAACTGGAGCTACTGGTAGCTCCTCAGTCACTGCTCGGACTGGTGTTCTGGCTACATCAACGCCGCGCTTAGGCCAACATGTGACGCATCACAATATACTGTGTAAGACCCTGAACCCATAGGAAACACTAACACTGCGGTTGTAGTCAAAGTAGTCTTGAGCGTTTGAAAGCTCACATCACACTCCTCGGACTATCTAAAAGGAGTACCCTTATGGGTCAATCTAGTCCTAGGTGCAGCAATGGATGAGAAACCCTCTACAAAACAGCAATAATACCCGGCCAAACCAAGGAAACTCCGAATCTCAGTAGCTGAAGACGGTCTGGGCCAACTCTACAATGCTTCAATATTCTTTGGATGTACCTTAATCCCCTCACTCGACACCACATGACCCAAAAACGCCATCGAATCAAGCCAGAACTCACACTTCATGAATTTTGCATACAACTTCTTCTCTCTCAATGTCTGGAGCATGATACTCAGATACTGCTCATACTCCCAACTTGGGGAATACACCAAGAAGTTATCAATAAACACAATGATGAATGAATCAAGATATGACTGGAATACACTGTTCATCAGGTGCATAAATGTTGTTGGGGCGTTGTCAGTCCAAATAACATCACAAGGAACTCGTAATGACCATACCAAGTACTAAAGGCAGACTTCGAGAAATCCAGATCCCGAATCTTCAGCTGATGATACCCTGACCTCAAATTAATCTTTGAAAACAATCTGGCACCCTGTAGCTGATCTAATAAGTCATCAATGCACGGCAATGGGTACCTGTTCTTCACTGTAACCTTGTTCAACTGCCGATAATCAATGCACATCCGCATAGAACTATCCTTCTTCTTCACAAAAAGAATCAGAGCACCCAACGGTGACACACTAGGCCGAATGAAACCCTTATCAGGAAACTCTTACAACTGCTCTTTCAACTTTGATGGTGCCATATAGTATGGTAGAATAGAAATAGGCTGAGTACCCGGCAATAAGTCAATACTGAAATTGATATCTCAATCGGGCGGCATACCCAGAGGATTTGACGGAAATACATCTGGGAAGTCCCTCACTACCGGAACTAACTCAACGATAGAAGTATTCACACTGACATCTTTCACAAAGGCTAGATATGCCTCATACCCTTTCTCAATGACACATATGAGTAAGTAGAGCCTGGATCAAATAAAATTAATGTATCTCTATGACAAACTGGAACAATGCCTATGATAACTGTGTCTGATGCGACCATCTCTGTCCTACTCAGAAAAGCATAGAATTTATCCTTGCATCCCCCTCTAGGGTAACCCCTACCCGCCTGACCTTCACCCCTAACTGGTTGTGCAGGTGGAGTAGCAACTAGATCAGCAACCACGGAATGTGGACTATGTGGAATACGTAGATCCTGAGTAGTCTATGGAGGTGCACTTCTCGTAAGTCTGGTACAGTCCCTCACCATATGTCTGGTGTTGCCACACTCAAAACAAGCTCTCCGTGGGTATGGCTACTGAAACTGGACCTGGCCGGGTCGGCTAGATTGACCACTAAAGGCACCCCGTGCAGAAGGTGCACTAGATAATGGACGAGAAAAATGGGAAACCTGAGACCTTAGAGTAGTTGGATCATCATTAGAAGCTGGAGGTGCTAAATAAACTAGACGACTTACATAGCCTCTTCCATGACGGGTTGTAGCTATAGCGTGGCTACCACTAATCCTCCAGTACCTCGAGGCTTTATGGCCTCCCTGTCCTCTTTCTCACGGCCTCACATACCCTCTAATCTCCGTGCAATCTCTACCACCTACTGATATGGGGTATCTGTCTCTAACTCTCCAGCCATGTTGAATCTAATACCATAGTTTAGCCCCTCAATGAATTGGCAAACTCGCTCTCTGACTGTGGAAACTAAGGCAGGTGTATGTCTGAAAAACTCACTGAATCTGATAGCATACTCTAACACTATCATAGTACCCTGGCGCAGTTGCTTAAACTCCACGCGCCATGCATCACGAAGGGTCTGGGGAACAAACTCTCTCAAGAACAGCTCTGAAAACTGAGTCCATGTAAGTGAAGCTGCATCGACTAGGCTACCCTCCTCGTAAGCCCGCCACTACTGATATGCTACTCCTAACAGCTAGAATGTAGTAAAGTCAACTCCACTCGTCTCCACAATACCCATGGTGCGGATAATACAGTGGCTCTTCTCTAGAATACCCTGTGCATTCTCTTTAGCTAGGCCGCTGTAAGTACGAGGATGATACTTCTTGAACCTCTCAAGTCTAAGATGGTCCTCCTCATATTCCACTGCCCTTACCTCGGGCTGAACCGGAACAACAGGTTGCGCTAACATAACCTCTGGGACCTGATCAACATGGACCCTCTGCTCTGGGTACGGTCCACGAGAGTCTCAGCTCCTCCCCCAGCCTGAGATGTGGTTGGTGCAAGTGGAATCAACCGTGCATGATCTAGAGTACCGAACATCCTCAAATATTATGCTAGGGTCTCCTAAAGCGCAGTGGTGACAGACGGTGCCTCGGGTGCTTGTCCCTCAACTGGAGCTACTGGTGGCTCCTCAGTCACTACTCGAGCTGGTGCTCTGGCTGCACCATGTGCCCTTCCTTGGACTTTGCCCCGGCTCCGGCCTCTCACGGCTCTAGTAGGGGGTGCGGGTAGGCCGGATGGTTTGCTTACGAGACTTGAGATTCCCGAGTGGAAATGGGAGCGTGTTACCACGGACTTCGTTGTTGGGCTCCCACGGACTTCGAAGATATTTGATATCAACATAGTAACTGCTTTTATACTTTTTGATAAGGTTATGTTCTAATATGTACTAATACCCATTGCATTCCACTTTTAACACCCTCTCAAGTCTTATTTATTACCAACATGTACTCCATAATTATACCCCAATAGGCAATCATCTCTCTAGGACCTTGAGTTTTTTCTTGCATGTCGCTTGGGCATTCGATACGTATGGAATAAGATAGTAAGAGAAGATTACCTATTGCTCTAATTTTCATTGCACGATATAGAGTAGAAAGAAATAAGAAAATCATGAATGTCTTTGTAGTTAACCGTTAATCGTTTATATGAGTGGCCGGCGCACACATATAAAGGAAACTCCACTAGACATAGCTTTATAGACTCCCTAGGACTCTTGAATCTAGTGCTCTCATACCAAGCTTTGTCATGCCCGGAACCTGGGCCTAGACGTAACATGGCACCCGGTGCCTGACTACATGTGACCGCGCGAACCAACCGGTTGGCTGAACCAACATATGATATATAACACACCAAATGCGGAAGATAAACTAACACATGCGTATATACTGAAAGAATGGATGATATAAATCAAGGTGCGAAAATACTAATACAATTCTGAAACATATTTGTAGCCAACAAAGCTTAACATGAAAAGCCTGCGACTCTGTCTAACTGTTACTCTAGTGCATGAAGCCTTTAATAAAGAACTGAAAACACTGACTTTCTAAAAATACTGAAGACTGAAAAGTAATTATAATGCCTCAAAATAACTGGGGATCACCAAATAGCTGGTACGAGAATCCTAGCGCTCTGAATCGTCAACCTGTAAATCATTACCTGCACATAAGATGCAGGCCCCGAGAAGTTCAACACTTTGCCAAGCAAGGATTTTTACTTTCGGAAACCGAAGATGGTGGATTTGTTATCCAGAATAAGACTTGTTCCTCCTTAGTAGCCGAAGTGAAGGAGAAATAGTTTGATGATCCCTACTTGTCGTAGATGAAAGAGGGGACACACAAGCATAAGACGATGGTTTTTGAACAAAGGGGAGATGATGGTACTTTGAGGTACCAAGCCAGACTATGCGTTCCAGACATAAATGGGCTCAAAGAGCGGATTATGTCTGAAGCCCTGAATTTCAGGTATTCTATTTACTCAGGTCCCACAAAGATGTATCATGGTCTTAAGGAGATTTATTGGTGGAACGACTTGAAAAAGAACGTCGCAGACTTTGTGGCCAAGTGTATGAATTATCAGCAAGTGAAAGTCAAGTAACAAAAAGCCTAGTGTTTTACCATAGAATACATATTATTTTTGAGTGGAGATGGTAAATATGGAATTTATAACATGATTATCTTGCTCATTTCGAAAGCATGATTTGATTGGGTGATTGTAAATTGACTTACCAAGTCAGCACACTTCTTGCCAGTAAAAACTACAGATTCAGCAGAAGCTTATGTCAATTTATACATTCAGGAAATCGTCTGATTGCATGGGACTCCATTGTCCGTCATTTTGGACCGTGGTGCTCAGTTTAAAACAAACTTTTAGAAGTTCTTTCAGAAAGGATTATGCAAAACTTTTTCATCCTCAGAAAGATGACCAGGCAGAGTGCATTATTCAAATACTTGAGGATATGTCCTTGATGTTAAAAGTAATTGGGATGATGACATAACTCTCATTGAGTTTTCTAATAATAACACCTACCATTCTAGTATCAAGATGGCACCGCACGAGACTCTGTATGGGCGAAGGTGTAGATCGCCAATTGGTTGGTTCAAAGTTGGTGAAGCAGAGTTGTTGGGGCCAAATTTGGTCTATCAGACTATGGAGAAAGTCAAGTTGATTCAAGAGCGTATGAAGAGAGCTCAGATCCATGAAAAGTCCTATTCAGACGTGCGTCATAAAGACCTAGAGTTTCAAGCTGATGATTGGGTGTTTATGAAAGTTTTGCCTATGAAAGGCGTTATGAGATTTGGAAAGAAGGGGAAGCTTAGTCCCTGCTATATTGGGCCATATAGAATCTTGGGAGGGATCGAACAAATAGCGTGTGAGTTAGAGTTGCCACCAGAATTAGCGGTTGTACACCTAGTACTTCACGTATCATGTTATGACATTCAAGTTTCTAGTACTCAGATACTCATGTCTGTTCAGTACGCATTTGCTCATATCAGTTCAATACTCAGATACTCATGTCAGTCCAGTACTCAGATATTCATGCCAGCTTAGTACTCAGATATTGATGTCAGTTTAATACTCAAATATTCATGCCAGTTCAATATTCATATATACATGTTAGTTCAGTATTCACGTATCCATGGCAGACCAGTATTCAGTCAATGCAGTAGTTATTCAGTTCAGTACCTCAACAGTTTAGTAATCATGTATTCATTCAGTTTAGTATGTAAGTGTTCATGTTTCCACCAGACCCGTTTAAGGTCCAGAGTTAGTCATAGTTACAGCTAGGATAATCATTCGAGGACGAATGATACCAAGGGGAGATATTGTAACACTATATACGCATGTGTTAGTTTATCTTCCGCATTCAGTGTGTTATGATATCACATGTTGATTCAGTTAGCCAGTTGGTTCGCTTAGTCACATGTAGTCAAGTACAGGGTCTCGTGTTATGTCCAGGCCCAGGTTCGGAGGGTGACACCGGGACCCTGACCAATCGCACCGAAAAGTCCATGAACATAAAAAGGACCTGCTCGAACCCTCGAAACACGTAAAACAACATCAAAATCATGAATCGTATCCCAAAACCAACTTGAATCAACTTATGAACTTTAAACTTTTCAATTAGTTTTGAACGCGTCAAATCATACTTAGACTACTCGGAATGATACCAAATTTTGCGTTCAATTCATAAATCATCATACGAAACTATTCTCAGGATCAAAATCCCAAACGGACCTCGATAATACCAAAGTCTACTTGTTGACACTCAATTTTGACCCTCCGTATTTACAAATTAAATTATGTAGGCTTCCTTGTCAAAAAATAATAAAATATAGTAGTTTGCACATTTTTAACTATAATGTAATTTATTAATAATTATTCATGTTTTTTACAAAATATGAAAAAATCTATCATTTATGCAATTAGTTAACTGCTACAATGTTTTTGCATTTTTCTACACTTTGAACAATTTAATGAAGATTGTCCTATTTTCCAAATATTAGGATATTCTATCAATTTATTGTCTTTTTCAAAAAATAAAAATAATAATTTATATGTCATCGGAGTAGTTACAATTTTAAATAAATACTACAATGTTTATTGATTAAATAAGAAATATTCTTATATAGCATAGTCTATTAATTACACGTAAGCCAGTAGAATTTTATAGAAAAATACGGATCAAGTCCGATCAAATTCAATGTCCCATCAACATACGATGTGACAAGATATTTGATGTTACTAAACATCGACGCAACATGACATCGATGTGACTTGACCTTCTTTTATTGTTGACCATCTATTTTCTTTTATGTTTTTTTACTTTTTTTTTACTACAAATCTTGGCCCCTAATTTTCTTATCCCACAACCCACTTATATTTTACACTACACAAACACAACCCCATTAGAGTTTTATAGGATAAACCCTGAACATTTTTCATTCTCTCATTCTCCAAAATGGAAAACAGCCGCTAACCCCTTTGAGAGCTCCATCTTCTTTCTCACTTGAGAGATCTTCCGCCAAGCTCCTCCCCCCCTCTGTTTTCGTCACCGGCCATGGCTGGCAGTTATCCCCTTTTCCCCATTTTCCTAATCCTTTGTTAGCTTTCACGGTTTGATCTCGTTGGCTTTAGATCTGGCCGGATACTCAAACACTGGTTGCCTCCATGGAAAGCAGCAGATCTGGACCTCTATTTTCGCTCATCTTCCGTTACTCACTCTCCTTTTTCTTCCTTCTTACAGACTAACAAAAAAGGGGAGATTAGGGATGTTTCAAATCTGACCGGAAATGAAGCTAGCACCGGCGACTTCTTTGACATTAGGCGTTACTCCAGCGTTCACCGTGGAAGTAATGCCAACAACCATTTCTTTCCGTTCTTCGCTGTTGACCTCTGTTATTTGGCCAAATCTCCAACGAACCTCCTTACTTTTGTGATTCCTTCAGTATTTTGTGTGGCTTATTAGGTTATAGTGATATTGTGATACCATTGTTGTTGTTGGTTGTTCTGGCCGAATTCACGTTTTTCCGGCGACCCCCTTTCGTTGTTGTTCTATCTGCTAATGATAGACTTTGTGGGGGATTTGACATGTTAATTTTTTGCCTAATGTTACCTATGTTGTATTGATGAAAATGGTTCATTAAACTCACCATATTACTTCCTGTTCGTTTGCTCGAATTTTTCCCAAAGTGTGATGACCCAAAAGGTTATCTTATATTTTAGACCTCGAATCTGCACTCTTGAGCCTTAAAAATCTCATTTTTAACCTCCTCAATTTATGTACGCAGCCCGGGCATGTTTTCGGAAAGCTTTTATGTTGAAAATTGATGAAAACAAGAATTTATGCCTTAAACAATTAATTTTATTTGACTTCGGTCAACATTGGTAAACGGATCCGGATCCGTATTTTGACGGTCTCGGTTGGTTCGTATCGAATTATGGGGCCTGGGCGTATGTCCGAAATTTAATTCGGAGGTCCCTAGCTTGAGTTATGAATTTTTTATGAAAATTAAAAGTCTGAAAATTATTTGTTTTTAAGAATTGATTGATGTTTGGAATTGTTAGTACCGGGTATGTATTTTGGTTCCGGAGCCCGGTAAAGGTTCTATATAATATTTAAGACTTGTCTGTGAAATTTTGTGAGAAACGGAGTTGATTTTACGTGATTCGGACGTCCAGTTGAGAAAATAGAAATTTTAAAGTGTTCTTGAGAATTTAATTTGATTTGGTGCTACATTCGTAGTTCTAGATGTTATTTTGGCACTTTGATCGTGCGATCAAGTTCGTATAATGTTTTTAGACTTGTGCGCATGTTTGGTTTAGAGCCCCGAGGGCTTGGGTGAGTTTTGGATAGGCCACAGGATGTTTTGAACTTAGAAAAATTTGATATTTTTGCTGTGTGATCGCGAACGTAGACAAATCGTAGTCACTCTCGCGATCGCTAAGGGGAAACTAGGCCGGGGGAGGATTTAATCTAAGCAAACGCGAGACCATGGTCGCGAACGCGCAGCATTGGTGGGAGTTGCTCTCCACGAACGCTACAGGTCGAACGCTAACACGTAACTCTAGCTATGCTTAGGCCACTAATAAGGAACTAAGTGTTCCGATTTCAACCCGAACCCTTCCAAACCTAAACCAACCATCCCCGCAAGTGAGTCTTAATTAGGGAAATGGGATCTATTAAGCAAAATGTCCCATCGGGTCATTACATTTTCCACCTCTTAAACAAACATTCATCCTCGAACGGGTCTAGAATCATACCTGGAGTGCTGAATAACTGCGGATATCTGCTCCTCATGTCCTCCTCGGCCTCCCAAGTCGCTTCCTTGACTGGTTGACCCCTCCACTAGACCTTTACCGCAACAATCTTCTTGGACCTCAACTGGCGAACCTTTCTGTCAACAATGGCAATTGGCTCCTCCTCATAAGCCATACTCTTATCTAGCTGAACTGTGTTGTAATCTAACATATGCGACCTATCGGCATGGTACCTCTGGAGCATATATACGTGGAAGACCAGATGAACACCCGATAGACCGGGATGCAAGGAAAGCTCATAAATAACCTCCCCAACTAGCCTTAGCACCTCAAATGGGACAATAAACATTGGGCTCAGCTTGCCCTTCTTCTCGAGTCTCATGATGCCCTTCATCGGTGAGACTTTCAAGAGAACCTTCTCGCCCACCATAAATGATAAATCACGCGCCTTCTGATCCACGTAGCACTTCTGTCTGGACTGTGTTGTGCGAAGCCGCTCCTGAATCAACTTTACCTTCTCCAAGGCATCATTCACTAAATCAGTGCCATATAACTTAGCCTCACCGGGCTTGAACCATCTGATGGGAAAATGACATTGCCAACCATATAAAGCCTCAAATGGAGCCATCTCGATGCTGGACGGATAACTTTTGTTTAAGCAAACTCGGCCAAGGAAAAGAATCTATCCCACTATCCTCCGAAGTCAATGACACGTGCTTTGGGCATATCTTTCAGAATCTGAACTGTCCGCTCTGACTGCCCGTTGGTCTACGGATGAAAAGCTATGCTGAGCAATACTCATGTACCCAACTCGCTCTATACTTCTCTCCAGAATTGTGAAGTGAACTAGGGGCCTCTATCTAATATCATGGAAATAGGCACACCATACAACCGAACAATGTCCTAAATGTAGATCTATGCCAACCTATATGAAGAGTAACTAGTCACCACCCAATTAAAGTGTGCCGACTTGGTTAGCTCGTCGATAATGACCCATTCGGCATCAAACTTCCTCAACGTCCAAAGCAACCCAACAACGAAGTCCATAGTGATGCGCTCCCACTTCCACTCTAGTATAACCATCTGCTGGAGTAGGCCTCTTAGCCTCTGATGCTCATACTTGACCTGCTAGCAATTTACACATCTTGCCACATACCCAACTATGTCCTTCTTCACCCGCCGCTACTAATAATGCTACCTCAGATCGCGATACATTTTCATAGTACCTAGATGAATAGAATACCACGAACTGTGTGCCTTCTCTAAAATTTTCTCCCTAAAGCCATCAACATTAGGAACGCATATGCGATCCCGGAGTCGCAGAACACCATCCTCACCGATAGTAAGCTCCTTGGCACCACCATGTAGTACCGTCTATTCGAGAACTAACAAGTGCGGATCATCGTACTGACGAGCCTTGATCCACTCAAGTAATGAAGACTGAGCCACAACACATGCAAGAACTCAACCGGGTTCTGAAGCATCCAACCTCACAAGTCTGTTAGCTAAGGACTGAATACCTAAAGCCAATGGCCTCTCCTCTGCCAAAATGAAGGCCAAACTACCTATACTATCCGCCTTTCTACTCAAGGTATCCGCAACCACATTTGCTACCTGCGCTGTCCTTCAGTAACTCAAGGCACCTGCGCTGTCTCAAATTAAGGTCCCTCTACTTAAACAAATGCTGGAAGCTGCGACGATTGGTGTAAACCTCACAAGACACCCCATAGAGATAATGCCTCCAGATTTTGAGAGCATGAACTATCGCGGCCAACTCCAATTCATGCATGGGGTAATTCTTCTCATGGGGTTTAAACTGACATGAAGCGTATGTAATAACTCGTCCCTCCTGCATCAATACACAACCCAAGCCAATGCGTGAAGCATCACAATACACGGTATACATCCCTAAACCGGAGGAAAACACTAATACTCCTGTTGTAGCCAAAGAAGTCTTGAGCTTCTGAAAACTCTCCTCGCAATCACCGGACCATCTGAACGGAGCACCCTTCTGGGTCAATCTAGTCAAAAGCGCTGCAATAAATGATAAGCCCTTCACGAACCGACGATAATAACCTGCTAACCCTACGAAACTCCTGATCTCGGTCGCTGTTACAGGACGAGGCCAACCTTCGACCGCCTCAATCTTCCTAGGATCCACCTTTATACCATCACCTGATAAAACATGCCCCAAGAAAGCCATAGAATCCAACAAGAACTCGCACTTGGAGAACATAGAATAAAGCTTCTGTTCCCGTAAAGTTTGAAGCACTAATCTCAAATGCTGCCCGTGCTCCTCCTACTATGCGAGTAGATCAGTATGTCATCAATGCAGACAATGATAAATGAGTCGAGATACGGCCTGAACACTGGATTCATCAAATCTATAAACGTTGTCGAGGCGTTAGTCAAATCGAAGGATATCACTAAAAACTCATAGTGCGAGTTTGGAAAGTCGTCTTCGGAATATCCGAAGCACGAATCTTCAGCTTATGATATCAAGATCTCAAGTCAATCATAGAGAACCCCGTGGCACCCTACAACTGGTCAAACAAGTCATCAATGCACAGTAACGGGTACTTATTCTTGATGGTGACTTTGTTCAACTAGAAGTAATCAATGAACATCTATATACTCCCATCCTTCTACCTCACAAAAAACACCGGTGCGACCCAAGGCGACACACTGAGCCTAATGAACCCTTCTCCAGCATCTCCTGATGCTGCTCCTTTAACTCTCCAGCTTCTTGGGAGCCATACGGTAAGGCGAAGTATAAATAGGATGGGTTCCAGGCACCAAATCAATGCCGAAATCGATATCCTGATCCAGTGGCATACCTGGTAGATCAGCAGGAAATACATCGGAAAACATACCTACCACCCGCACCAAATCTAATGGAGGAGTCTCTGCAGTAGTATCCCGAACAAAGGCCAAGTAGGCCAAATAGCCATTCTCAGCCATATGTCGAGCCTTCAAGAAAGCAATAACTCGGCTGGAAGTACCGATAGACGAACCCCTCCACTATAATCTAATCAACTCAGGAATCGCCAAGGTAACAGTCTTGGCATAGCAATCAAGAATTGTATGGTACGGGGACAACCAGTCCATGCCCAAGATCACCTCGAAATCAACCATATCGATCAATAAAAGATCCACTCTAGTCTCATATCCATAGAAAGTCACCACACAGGACTGGTAGACCAGATCCACAATAATAAAATCACCCACTGGCGTGGACACATATACAGGTATGCCCAAGGACTCGCGAGACACATCTAGATAAGGAGAAAATAGAGAAGAAACATAGGAGTAAGTAGAATCTAGCCGGAGCGCCACCTGACTGGCCTCCACCTCTAGGATCACCCCTACCCACCTGCCCTCCGCGTCTAGCCGGCCGACCGGGCGGTGTGGTAGCTGATGCGGTAATCATGGGCCGATGGTCCTACTTCTTGGCCCTGTCCCGAAATATGGGACAAAACCTCTTCGTGCAGCCAAGATCCCCATACTCGAAACAACCCCTCGGAGCAGTGGACTGCTGACCTGAAGTCTGACCCTGACGGTCTGAATACCCACTAGAGGAACCCTGAAGAGCTGGCGGATGGTAAGTACTCTCTCGAATGGCAATGAAGTAGGGTCGGGCTGGAGCACTCCGAGTAGGCGGTGGTGCTGACTGCATGGGCCTGTTAGGCTGACCCCTCATGAACTGACCTCTGCCCCCAGGTGGAACGCTGCTGAATCCTCCAAAATGCCGAGGCTGCTTGTCCCTCGGCACAAACTCTCTGTTATGGTTGTGAATACGCTCGATCCTCCAAGTTATATTCACAACCCGATGAAAGGGAGTCCCCATTTCTGCCTGACGGGCCATCAAAACCTGAATCTCAGGTTGCAGACCTGCAATAAACCTTCGCATCCTCTCTGCGTCTGTAGGGAGTATGGTAGTTGCATGGTGAGATAAGTCAGTGAATCTCGCCTCATAGTCGGTCACAGACATATGACCCTGACGGAGTTGCTCAAACTGACCCCGAAGTTCCTCTCTCTCAGAAGGTGGTATGTACTTCTGCAAGAACAGATGTGTAAACTGATCCCAAGTCAAGGGAGGTGAACTAACTGGCCTGCTAAGACGGTAAGCCTGCAACCATCTGCGGGCCTTGCCCTCAAGCTAAAAGGTGGTGAAGTCCACCCCGTTGGACTCCAATATCCCCATGTTCTTGAGCCTACCCTTGCACCGATCAATGAAATCCTGAGGGTCCTCACACCGCTCACCCCTAAAGTTAGGGGGGGCAAAGTCTAGTCCATTTGTCCAGCCGCTTCTACTGATCAATAGTCGCGACTGGTACAGCCTCTGGCACAGCCGCTACAACTAGCTAGGCTCCGCATGCAGGTAGCGCACTTGGGGTCTGATAAACGATAGCGAAGTGTCCTGGAGCTTGAGCGGTAGGGGTCTGTGCTCCCCCTCCCGCTTGAGATGTGGTAGGGTTCGCTGAAAATAAACCAGCCTGCATCTTAGAGTCCATGAACCGCAGCATACAACCCATGACCTCCTAAAATCCTAATGCAGTCATGAAATTTGTTGGGGCTAGCTCAACTGCAGGTGCCTCATCCTTCTCCTCAATAACATGATCCTCTACTGGATCCATTGGTGGTACAACGAGAGCAACGCTAGGATACCCTCGTCCTGTGACATGAGCTGGAGCCCTCGCCCAGCCTCAGCCTCAGCCTCAAGTAACAAGGGGAGCAGCTCCTATACCGCCTGGTACATCTGTCGCGCCCATTCTCATCATCTATGAGATATAAATAGAAAGACACTTAGCACAATATCAACTGCACGATAGGAGATGAAGGCAGAGAAGTTTCCTAACACCCTATAGCCTCTCGAAGATAAGTGCGGACGTCTCTGCATCGATCCGCAAGACTCTACTAAGCATGCCCGTGAATCGTGAGACCTATGTACACCTAAAGCTGTCACAACCCAAAACCCATGATATGTCGTGATGGAACCTAACGTCACTGTTAGGCAAGCCCCCAAGTGAAACTACTATTTCTTTACCCCTTTTTAACATTTGAAATAAAGGTTTTCCTTTTTACAAGAACAAAATAAGTAAGATCTCATGCAAACGTACATGTTTGTTAACAAATTACCAACATAATAAGTACATCCACTATAGTGATAGAAATGATGAATACATCAATACATAAATGCTAAAAGTCCCCAACACCCTGTGCCACATGCATATGAGCAATCTAGAGAATATACAAAACTACTTCAACTATTGTCTTAAAGTCATAGATAGAAATAATAAACAAGATAGAGGGAGACTCTTGTGTTGCAGATCGTAGCAAGGCAAGCAGCTCACCACTACGTCTCCGTCGATGATCGGCTATGCGCCTGCATGACCACTGGTAGTACCTGTCTCGGTACCTGCACATCAGTGTAGAAGTGGAGCGTGAGTATGGAAAACAACGCATACCCAGTAAGTATCTAGTCTAACCTCGATAAAGTAGTGACAAGGGGTTGACTTGACACATACTAGAGGTCAAATAACAATATAAATACATAAAGTAGACATGACGAGTGTACAACAAGTAGCAGCGAAGCAAATAAAAGTAACTACGGTATGTCCATCCATGTGTCTATATTAATCACTAAACACGTCATAATCGGCCTTGAAGTCGCTAACTTGATAATTACCAAACCAAATCCAATTCCAATTATTAAGCACGAAGCTACCGAGGTAAACATCCCGATCCTATAGGAATAGTGGTACTCAGTACTGCCGAGGCGAACATACTGATCCTATAGGAATAGTGGTATTTAGTACTGCCGAGGCGAATGACCTGATCCCGTAAGAATAGTATTATCAACCTGCTGAGGCGAACGGCCCGATCCCATAAGAATAGTGTTACCATCATGCCGAGGAAAATGACCGGATCCCATAAGATCATGATGAGGCGAAGGGCCCGATCCCATAAAAGTAAAGGTATTTACCTCGCTCGCAGAAGCACTTGCGAGACGAGAAGACAAAAATTTATAGTTTATCAAGTGTTTCCCAATATTTCTAAAGTAAGAAACTAAGTCGATATCTCCAATTGAAATCCTCAGTATCAGTCCTAATCACGACAATTAATACACATGACATGCATAAATATTACAATTAAAGGCATGATGTGAATCTAAGTCTACCCGGACATATCATGAAATATAGTTACTTACGAACTCCTGTTACCTCGTGCGTACGTAGCTCTCCAAAACATGTAGCACACAACAAAAATACACCTAAGGGGATAAGTTCCCTCTTACAAGGTTAGGCAAGAGACTTACCTCGCTTCAAGTCCTTAATCTGGTTCTTCAACCTCACTACAACTACTCAAATGACGCCGAGAACTCTGAAACTAACCAATAGTCGTATAAAGAAATAAATATATGCGCAAAAGTTCATAATTTAGCTATTATAGTAATTACCCAACCTAATTTGGAAGGTTCCTAAAATTCACCCCCGGACCCATGTGCCCGGATTCAAAAATATTTCGAATATAAATGTTTCTCATGACCTAACGAACTCAAATATATAATTTATTCCCAATTACATAATAGATTTTATGGCCAAATCTTATTTTTACCAAAACCTAGGTTCTAACAAAACCTCACAAGTTTTTCCTTAATTTCATCTTTAATCTACCCATAATTCGTGTATTTAGCTAAAGAATTGATAGAGTTCACTTACCTCTTGATGTTGATGAAAATCCCCCACAAAATGCTCTCAAAATCTCCCAATACCAAGTGGGAAATGAGATAAAAGAGATCAAGTCCCGCATTAAAAATCCATTTTGCCCAATGATTTCGTCTTCGCGATCCCGGAAGAAGTCACGCGATCGCTAAGGCATAACTGGCCCAGACAATGGAGCTCTTCTTATCGAATGCAAGGGCTGTCTTGCGATCGCGAAGGTTTTCCCATACTAAGCTTCGCAAACGTGGTCAGCCTCTCATGAACGCGAAGATTAAACGCGGCTAACCCACCCCAGGCCCTTTGTTCTTTGCGAATGCGAAGGCACCAGTCCCAGAACATTGCGAACGCGGCCCCATGAAAGCGAACGCAAATGGCAAAAATGCCCAGCCCCCAATTCCTTCTCCACGAAAGCAACTCCACATCCATGTTTTCAAAGAAGGAAACCAGAACCACCATTTTCATATTTTCTAGACTTATCTCCGGGTGGTCCGAAATTCATCCGAGCCACCCGGGTGTAACACCCCATAAATTCAGCTTAGGTATGAATGTGTTAAATGAGTAATAATGTTATATTTTTGACATGTGAAGTTCTATCGATATGATTATGGGTGGAAATAGTTATTTTAGAATCAAGACGGAGAGTGAGGTGTATAAGATTCGATAAAATCGACTAAGTTTACAAAAGGTCTGTCTTTCAGCAAAATGTAGTGATAATGTGTATGGAATTTGGGAATGCGCAAAACACGAAAGTTGTATCCCTTTGAAATAGCTTTCCAACAATATATTGTGGATCCTAAATGAATCTCTGTGCAAAACGTTATGTGCAGTTTACTAAGCAATGCGCAGTATGCGCGCCAGGTGCACGCCCGGATGGTCCCGTGCACGGCCGCGCACTTGTGGTCATGCTACTACTTTTCTGCATGTTAGGTGTATGGTAGCACACCTGGGGGGACATTTCTAAAGCCCTACTTCGTCCCCCACACCCTGAAATATAAACACTTGCTCTAGAAAGGGAAGCTCTCAAGAACCTAACCTCCCCCAAGGTCCCTCCACCATCCAAGGTGAGTTCTAATGGTGATTCTAAGTTAATTGCAATTCTTCAACACCTTATTAACATGTATAAATCCTTCAAATCATTAGATATTCGATTGCGACATCATTGTTGAGGAAAGAAACCCTAGAACTCGAGTTTAAGAGGATTGAACGTCAAAAGGTAATATCTTCACCCTCTAAATTATTATAGCACTGGATTAAAGATTATAGACTCTAAGGTTATGAGATATGAGTTGATGGGTTTGAGTGAAAAGCATGAACGGTAATAGGTTTGGATTGTTGATTGTTGATTATTGATTAAGGGTGTGTTATCTTATGGGTGATAAAGAATGGTATTGATTATAGCAATTTGAGATTTTAGAATTTATCTACGAGCAAGAGAATGGGTGGTTGACTATAAAAACACCATTAATAAGGACTATAAAGCTTTATACCTATGAAGTGTTTGATAAAAGCCCTAAGTGACCAAAACATGAGTATTATTGCTAATATGGAATCCCTTTGACTTGTATTGATATAGATTAAAGTTGAAAGGGTTGGAAAATATTGTATTACACTCAAGAGCAGGAAGTTAAGGTATGTGAGGCTAACTCTCTATGTTTGGGAATGTTAATGATTCTCCCTAGACTACGTTCTTTTACGACGTTACTAATTTCCTCAGAAGTATAGTGAAGCCTAGTTACTGGAATAGTTGCAGAACTTCTATTATCTAGCTCCATAACTCATCCATGACTTTCATTCTGAATGTTGTGAGCTCAGTGGATAATTAATATAGACTTGGGTTTGATTCCCATGATTCTTAGTTTTCACAATAAGTTCAACAATACTAGTCTTAGTCTAGTCCTATTAAGTAATCCAGTATCATGTAACTCAATATGATTTAGTATTTTAGCATCACATATTGTAGTATGATTCTTAGTTCCTGCATTTAAATCCCTGAATGTTGAACACCTATATTTGGTCATGAGGCAGTAGTTTATATGCTTTATGCATATTTGGGTCTGAGACCATAGTTTATGCTTTATGCATGTTTGGGCCTGAGGCCGTAGTTGATGCTATATGCATTTTTGGGCCCGAGGCCGTACATATGTATACGTATACTTGGGCCTGAGGCCGTAGATTGTGCACATATATATTGGGCCCGAGGCTGTAGTTTATTCAGATAAACAGGTTGTTCATCATTCAGAAAAGGAAGTATTCATATCCTTACTTCCTTTGTTCAGTTCAGTTATCAATTATCAATTATCACTTATCATTTCAGTTTCAATTTCAATAGTTATAATTTCAGTTATCAATTATCAATTCTCAGTTATCAGCTTAGTTTCAGTTTCAGCATTTATAGTTCTTTCTTTTAGTTGCTTTACATACCAGTGCAATTCAAATGTATTGGCGTCCCTGGGCAGGGGACCTGGGGAAGCTATACGCAAACGCGATCCATTTCACGCGAACGCGAAGGTAAGGCAGTATAAGCCTTCGCGAACGCGTAAAGGCTCCCGCGATCATGTAAGTCCTTAGGAGGCTGCTCTTCACGAACGCGGCAGTGTTCATGCGATTGCGATGAACACTATCGCCCAGTGCATAAAACAGAATCAAACACGGGTTTAAGCTATTTCTTCAACATTTTTCAAGCAACAAACAGGTAGAGGCGATTTTCAAGAGTCATTTTCTTCCCCAAAGTGTTGGTAAGTGCTTCTAAACCATTTGCTTTCAATTACCCATTACAGTTTATGAATCATCAACCTAAAATCTAGAGTTTTCATGGTAGAATTAGGGGTTAGGGTAGAATCTAGGGATTTCGAAAATTTGGGAATTTAGACCTCAATTTAAGGTCGGATTCCAAAACAAATTACATATTCGGGCTCGAGGGTGAATGGGTAAAAGGATTTTGGTCCGAACCTCGAGTTTTGACCAAGCAAGCCCGAGGTCGATTTTTCGACTTTTTGGAGGAAAATTAGGGAAATTTAATTTATGAAATATAATTGATTCCTTTAGAAATATTTGATATTATTGAGTCATTTTTGGATAGATACGAGTGGTTTTAAGGTGTATTCCAAAGGAAAAGATGTGATTGAGAATTAAGTGGCCTTCAGAGCAAGGTAAATGTTGTGTCTAACCCTGACGTGAGGGAATTAGGAACCTTAGATTATTTGCTAAGTGAAATTCATGTGAGCGGCGTATCTGTGAGGTGACGAGTACTTATGCGCCGCCAATTTACCTGTTTTCCATGTTTCTTCCATTTTTCTTATATTGTCTCTTTCCTATGGCTAATTGCTACATGTTTACACCTGTGTTGTTAAATTGATCGTCACTATCATGTTTACGGATTTCTTATTGGTAATCGAGTATTTAGTTAAAAGTTGAGATTTATATTGTGGAACCCAATGTTGAAGTAAAGTTTGTACTTGTTATTATATCTCCATGTTATTATTTATGCATCGCATTATGGTTAGGGATAGTGTTAATGCACGAAGGTGATGCAGTGCCATATTGTGAGTGTTAATGCACGAAGGGTGATGTCGTGCCATATTGTGAGTGTTAATGCATGAAGGGTGATGCCGGGCCATATTGTGAGGGTAAAAGCACGAAGGATGATGTCGTACCATGATATGAGAGTTAATGCACGAAGGGTGATGCCGTGTCATTTCTATTGATTTTATGGTGAGATTGAGAGTAAAAGCACGAAGGGTGATGCCATACATGTTTACTTTGCTGCATTCACTATTCCTATTGATTCATGGTATATTGACTTCTCTGGTTATCATTCTGTTGTAGTTATTTAACTCGTATTCCCCTCAGTATGTTCCCCTCCCGACATTTCCTGTTTACTTCTTCATTTATGTTATTTGTATATACACTGTTAAATTGTACATGTTGATTTGTAGGTGCCTTGCCTTAGCCTCGTCACTACTTCGTCGAGGTTAGGCTCGACACTTACCAGTACATGGGGTCAGTTGTACAGATACTACACTCTACTCTTTCTATGCAGATATTGGTACCGACTCACGTTGATCAAGATTTTACTATTGGTCCGTTGTCCGGATACTCAAGGTAGATCTGTCGACGTTTTCAGGCCTTGAAGTCCCCGTCTATCTTTTATGTCCTACTATTTTCTTTCATTCAGACAGTTGTATTTCTTTTAGACTATTACTTGTAGTAAATTCTAGAATGCTCGTGAATTGTGACTCCAGATCCGGGTGGTAGTAATTAATACAGTTTTATAATATTCTGCACTTATTATATTTCATCTTAGTTAATAATTGTTATTTACTGAATGGGAATAAGGAATTGGTTTAATAATTTTCTAACGTTGGCTTGCCTAGCAAGTGAAATGTTAGGCGCCATCACAGTCCTGTCGGTGGAAAATTTTGGGTCGTGACAAGTTGGTATGAGAGCACTAGGTTGCCTAGGCCTCACGATTCACGAGCAAGCTTAGTAGAGTCTGGAGGATCGGTACGGAGACAGATTTTGCCCCACTGCTAGATTTTGCCCTCGAGCAACGGGCAGCTCACAGTATCAGAGTTCCCTGCCATGGTTCCGGCACCAGTTGCTGCACCACCTGCTCAGCTAGCCAGAGCCAGGGATCAGGCAGCCAGGGGTAGAGGCCAGACTATTAGACGTGGAGGTCAGGCCGTTAGAGGTGGTGACCAGCCAGCTAGAGGCCGTCCCAGAGACGTAGTTCAGAATGGTGGGGCCCAGCCCCGGTGTTATGCTTTCCCAGCCAAGCCTGAGGCTGGGTCATCTGACACTGTTATCACATGTACTATTTCAGTTTGCAGTAAAGACGCTTCATTTCTATTTAATCCGGGATCTACTTACGCCTATCTATCATCCTATTTTGCTTCATATTTGGTTTTGCCCCGTGATTCTTTAGTGCTCATGTGTATGTGTCTACACCAATGGGAGATGCTATTGTGGTAGATCGTATTTATCGTTCGTGTGTGGTCACCATTGGGAGTCTTGAGACTCGTGTAGACCTTCTACTTCTCGATATGGTTGATTTTGATGTCATACTGGGTATGGATTGGCTGTCACCTTATCATGCTATATTAGATTGTCACGCCAAGACTGTGACCTTAGCCTTGCAGGGGTTGCCTCGAGTAGAGTAGAGAGGGACTCTTGGCCATTCTACCAGCAGGGTTATCTCTTATGTGAAGGCTCAACACATGGTCGAGAAGGGATGTCTAGTTTACTTGGCTTATGTCCGCGATTCTAGTTCGGAGGTTCCTTCCATGAAGTCAGTGCCGGTTGTTTGTGAGTTTCCAGAGGTGTTTCCTGCAGATCTGCCGGGGTTGCCACCCGACAGGATATTGATTTCTACATTGATTTGGCTCCGGGCACTCACCTCATTTCCATTCCGCCATACCGCATGGCCCTGCCAGAGTTGAAAGAATTAAAGGAACAGTTGCAAGATTTGCTTGATAAGGGCTTTATTAAACCTAGTGTCTCGCCCTAGGGTGCACCTGTATTGTTTGTCAAGAAGAAATATGGATCGATGAGGATGTGTATAGTTATCGATAGTTGAACAAAGTCACCATCAAGAACAAGTATCCATTGCCGATGATTGATGATTTATTTGATCAGCTTCAGGGTGCCCAGGTGTTTTCGAAGATTGATTTGAGATCTGGCTACCATCAGTTGAGGATTAGGGCATCCGATGTCCCCAAGACAGCTTTTCGAACTCGGTATGAGCATTATGAGTTTCTAGTGATGTCATTTGGGCTGACAAATGCCCCATCAACATTCATAGATTTGATGAACCAGGTGTTCAAGCCTTACTTGGATTCCTTTGTGATTGCATTTATTGATGATATCTTGATATACTCCCACACCAGAGAGGAGCATGAGCAGCACCTTCGGATCATTCTTCAGACTCTGAAAGACAGCCAGTTATATGATATGTTCTCAAAATACGAGTTTTGGTTGAGTTCAGTTGCTTTCTTGGGTCACGTTGTATCAGCAGAGGGTATTCAGGTGGATCCTAAGAAGATTAAGGCAGTCCAAAACTGGCATAGACCCAAATCACCTACAGAGATCCGTAGTTTGTTGGGTTTAGCATGCTACTACCGTCGATTTGTGGAAGGGTTTTCATCCATAACATCCTCGTTGACCAGGTTGACCCAGAAGGGTGTCCCATTCAGATGGTCAGACAAGTGTTTGGTGAGCTTTCAGAAGCTCAAGACAGCTTTGACTACGGCACCGGTATTGGTGTTACACATAGGTTCAGGATCTTATACAGTATATTGTGACGCATCTCCTATTGGTCTGGGTGCGGTATTGATGCAGGGTGGCAAGGTTATTGCATATGCTTTGTGGCAACTGAAGGTTCACGAGAAGATTTACCCTGTTAATGATCTAGAGTTGGCAACCATTGTTCACGCGCTAAAGATTTGGAGGCACTAGCTTTACGGCGTGCCATGTGAGGTATTCACTGATCATCAGAGCTTGCAGTATTTGTTCAAGCAGAAGGAACTCAATTTGGGGCAGAGAAGGTGGGTGGAGCTATTGAAAGACTATGATATCACCATATTGTATCGTCCCGGGAAGGCCAATGTGGTGGCCGATGCTTTGAGTCGAAAGTCAGCTAGTATGGGCAGCCTTGCTTATATTCAAGTTGGTGAGAGACCACTAGCATTGGATGTTCAGGCCCTGGCCAACCAGTTCGTGAGGTTAGATGTTTTTGAGCCCAGCCGTGTTCTAGCTTGTACAGTTGTTCGGTCTTCTTTGTTTGAGCGCATCAGAGATCGGCAGGATGACGATCCTCATTTACTTGTCCTCAGAGACACAGTGCGGCACGGTGGTGCCAAGCAGGTTACTATTGGAGATGACAGAGTTTTGAGGATGGAAGGTCGTATTTGTGTGCCTAATGTTGATGTACTTCGTGAGTTAATTCTTGAAGAGTCCCACGGTTCCTGGTATTCTATTCATCCGAGCGCCGCCAAGATGTATCAAGACTTGAGGCAGCATTATTGTTGGAGGCGAATAAAGAAAGACATAGTTGCATATGTAGCTCGGTGCCTAAATTGCCACCAGGTAAAGTGTGAGTATCAGAGACCTGGTGGCTTACTTCAGAGACTAGAGATTCCTGAGTGGAAGTGGGAGCATATCACTAATGATTTTATTGTTGGACTCCCATGGACTCAGAGGAAGTTTGATGCAGTTTGAGTCATTGTGGACAGGCTCACTAAGTGAGCGCATTTCATTTCTATGGCAGTTACCTATTCCTCGGAGCGGTTGGCAGAGATTTACATCTAGGAGATCATTCGTCTTCACGGTGTGCCCGTGTCTATTATATCTGTCCGAGGTACGCAATTCACCATGCACTTCTGGAGGGCAGTACAACTTGAGTTGGGTACGTGGGTTGAGTTGCGCACCACATTCCATCGTCAAACGGACAGGCAGTCTGAGCGCACTATTCAGATCTTGGAGGATATGCTCTCTGCTTGTGTTATAGACTTTGGAGGTACTTGGGATCAGTTCTTTCCCCTTGCAGAGTTTGCCTATAACAACAGTTACCAGTCGAGCATTCAAATGGCTCCCACGAGGCATTATATGGTAGGCAGTGCCGGTCGCCAGTTGAGTGGTTCGAGCCGGGAGAGGCTCGATTGTTGGGCACAGACTTAGTACATGATGCCTTGGATAAGGTTAAGGTTATTCAAGATTGACTTCGCACAGCTCGGTCCAGGCAAAAGCGTTATGCCGACCGTAGAGTTCGTGATGTTGCATTCATCGTCAGAGAGAGAGTGTTACTTCGGGTATCACCCACGAAGGGTGTAATGATGTTCGGAAAGAAGGGCAAGTTAAGCCCTAGGTATATCGGACCTTTTGAGATTCTGGAGAGAGTGGGAGAGATGGCTTACAGGCTTGCGTTGCCACCTAGTTTAGCAGCTGTTCATCCGGTATTCCATGTGTCCATGCTTCGAAAGTATCACAGTGATCTGTCCCATGTGTTAGATTTTAGCTTTGTCTAGTTAGACAAGGATTTGACTTACGAGGATGAGCAGGTGGCAATTCAAGCCCGGCAAGTTCGCCAGTTGAGATCAAAGAGTTACCCTTCAGTTCGAGTGCAGTGGAGAGGTCACCCTATTGAGGCAGCTACTTTGGAGTCTGAGTTCGATATGCGAAGTAGATATCCCCACCTTTTCACAAGCCCATATACTTTTCTATGTCCGTTCGAGGACGAACGGTTGTTCTGTAGGTGGAGAATGTGATGACCCAAAAGGTCATCTTATATTTTAGACCTCGAATCTGCGCTTTTAAGCATTAAAAATCTTATTTTTACCCTTCTCGATTTGCGTCCGTAGTCCGGGCATATTTTCGAAAGCTTTTATGTTGAAAATTGATGAAAACAAGAATGTATGCCTTAAAAAGTTAATTTTATTTTACTTCGGTTAACAGTTTTGGTAAACGGGCCTGAATCCGTATTTTGACAGTCTAGATGGGTTCGTATCGAATTATGGGACCTGGGCCTATGCCCGGAATCGAATTCGGAGGTCCCTAGCTTGAGTTATGAATTTTTGATGAAACTTAAAAGTTTGGAAATTATTTGTTTTTAAGAATTGATTGATGTTTGGCATTGTTAGTACCGGTTCTGTATTTTGGTTCCGGAGCCCGGTACAGGTTTACTATGATATTTAAGACTCGTTTATGAAATTTTGGTGAGAAACGGAGTTGATTTGACGTGATTCAGACGTCAAGTTGAGAAAATAGAAATTTTAAAGTGTTCTCGAGAATTTCATTTTATTTGGTGCTAAATTCGTAGTTCTAGGTGTTATTTTGGCGATTTGATCGCGCGAGCAAGTTCGTATGATGTTTTTATACTTGTGTGCATTTTGGTTTAGAGCCCCGAGGGCTCAGGTGAGTTTCGGATAGGCCACGGGATGTTTTGAACTTACAAAAATCTGGTATTTTTGTTGTATCTAATGTCTGCAATACTGAGCTTTGCGATCGCGTAGTCACTCTTGCGATCGCGAAGGGGAAACTGGGATGGGGGAGGATTTACTCTACGCAAATGCGAGACCATGGTCGCGAACGTGGAGCATTGGGGGGAGTTGCTCTACGCGAACATGACAGGTCAAACGCGAACGCATGGCTCTAGCTATGCTGGGCAGGGGACCTAGGGAAGCTCTACGCAAACGCGAGCCATTTCACGCGAAGGCGAAGGTAAGGCAGGCTTAAGCCTTCGCGAACGTGTAAAGCCTCCCGCGATCGCGTAAGTCCTTAGGAGGCTGCTCTTCGCGAACACGACAGTGTTCACTCGATTGCGATGAACACTGTCGCCCAGTGCATAAAACAGAATCAAACACGGGTTTAAGCCATGTATTCAATATTTTTCAAGAATCAAACGGGTAGAGGAAATTTTCAATAGTCATTTTCTTCCCCAAAGTGTTGGTAAGTGCTTCTAAACCATTTTCTTTCAATTACCCATTACATTTTATAAATCATCAACCTAAAATCTAGAGTTTGCATGGTAGAATTAGGGGTTAGGGTAGAAACTAGGGATTTCGGAAATTTGGGAATTTAGACCTCAATTTGAGGCCGGATGCCAAAACTAATTACATATTCAGGCTCGGGGGTGAATGGGTAAAAGGATTTTGGTCTGAACCTCGGGTTTAGACCAAGCAGGCCCGGGGTGGATTTTTTGACTTTTTGGAGGAAAATTTGGGAAATTTAATTTATGAAATATAATTGATTCCTTTAGCAATNNNATTTGGGAAATTTAATTTATGCAATATAATTGATTCCTTTAGCAATATTTGATATTATTGAGTCATTTTTGAATAGATACGAGTGGTTTGGAGGTGAATTCCAAAGAAAAAGCTGTGATTGAGAATTAAGTGGCCTTCGGAGCAAGGTAAGTGTTGTGTCTAAGCCTGACTTGAGAGAATTGGGAACCTTAGATTATTTGCTTAGTGAAATTCATGTGAGCGGCATATATGTGAGGTGACGAGTACTTATGCGCCTCCAATTTACCTGTTTTTCATGTTTCTTCCATTTTTCTTATATTTTCTCTTTCCTATGCCTAATTGCTACATGTTTACACCTGTGTTGTTAAATTGATCGTCTGTATCATGTTTAGGAATTTCCTGTTGGTAATCGAGTATTTAGTTAAAAGTTGAGATTTATATAGTGGAACCCAATATTGAAGTAAGGTTTGTACTTGTTATTCTATCTCCATGTTGTTATTTATGTATCGCATTATGATAAGGGAGAGTGCTAATGCACGAAGGGTGATACTGTGCCATATTATGAGTGTTAATGCACGAAGGGTGATGTCGTGCCATATTGTGAATGTTAATGCACGAAGGGTGATGCCGTGCCATATTGTTAGTGTTAATGCACGAAGGGTGATGTCGTGCCATATTGTGAGTGTAAAAGCACGAAGGGTAATGTCGTGCCATGATATGAGAGTTAATGCACGAAGGGTGATGCCGTGTCGTTTCTATTGATTTTATGGTGAGATTGAGAGTAAAAGTACGAAGGGTGATGTCGTGCATTTTTACTTTACTGTATTCACTATTCCTATTGATTCATGGTATATTGACTGCTCCGGTTATCATTCTGTTGTAGTTCTTTAACTTGTATTCCCCTCAGTATGTTCCCCTCCCGACATTTCATGAATAGTTCTTTATTTCTGTTATTTGTATATACACTGTTAAATTGTACATGTTGATTTGTAGGTGCCTTGCCTTAGCCTCGTCACTACTTCGTCGAGGTTAGGATCGACACTTACTAGTACATGGGGTCGGTTGTACTGATACTGCGCTCTACACTTTCTGTACAGATATTGGTACCGGCTCAGGTTGATAGAGATTTTGCTATTGGTCCGCTGTTCAAAGACTCAAGGTAGATATGTCGGCATTCGCAGACATTGAAGTCCCCATCTATCTTTTATGTCGTACTGTTTTCTTTCATTCAGACAGTTATATTTCTTTCAGACTATTACTTGTAGTAAATTCTAGAATGCTCGTAAATTGTTACTCCAGATCCCGGTGGTAGTAATTAATACAGTTTTATAATATTCCGCACTTATTATATTTTATGTTAGTTAATTATTTTTATTTACTGAATAGGAATAAGGAATTGGTTTAATGATTCTCTAACGTTGGCTTACCTAGCAAGTAAAATGTTAGGTGCCATCACGGTCCCGTCGGTGGAAAATTTCAGGTCGTGACACAAAGGCAGAAAATTTTGCTAAATAATTATTTTTGTATTTCTTTGTCCTTTGGATTCGTTCAGCTGCTAAAATTTGTGACGATGCTGCCTCTTTTGGACTGTTGCCTGCTGTGTTTTGACGATTTATGTTTTGAGAATTTGGGAGTGTTTGTTCTTGCCTCACTATTTGTTCTCGATGATCCTTCATTTGGACCTTGACTGGTTTGAATAAGATATTACGTTGTTAAATTAGGCCGATGAGAACAACATTTTTGAAGCCTTGTGATGATGTTTTACTGATAGAGGACAAGATACTACACCGTCCGTTGGATCCGGAACCAAAATACATTTATGAGGCGAAGTCGAAAGCCAAAGAAAAAATAAAAGACGAGAATGTGAATGTCCGTGCTTCAGGAGGCAACATGGTTGGCCACCGTAGTTGCTACAAAGTCGGCGTTCACGTTCTAATATCTTATTGTTATATGGCATACACCATCTGAGCCTTTAAAAATATTTTTTAAATCATTTTTAAAAGAGTATTTTCCTATATTATTTTAAAACTATTTTCCAAAAACTACTTTCCAAAAGATATCTTCAAAAACATTTTTTCATAGAATTGCTTTCCAAAAAGTATTTTCTTAACCATTTTCAAAGAAAACAAAAATAATTTTTCAAAAGTATTTTCTTAAATCATTTTTAAATGACAATATTTGAATTAAGTCTTTAAATAAAGTCATTTCAAGAAAAAAATAAATTAGTTTATTGTTTTGCTTTATACTTTACTAATAATTTCACTTTCTTGTCTTTCGAGTACTATCAAATGGAGTTGCTTTCGGGGAACGTCATCCAAAGACGAAAAGATAAGTACCCGTCAAAGCTCCCCACTTCGCACTTCCTATTCTTGGATGTATCCAAAACGTAAAGTATGGTAAAGTAGTAGTTAAATATTGTGTTTGCTTGCTTGATTTGATGTTTACCTATTTGCCAAATACTTAGGGTGAATTGCATTTAGTAATAATTTGATTAACTTGTAACATTGTACATTAGATAATTCACATAATTTGTATAAACACTTGGATTGTTAAATATTTATATTACACTTGATCAATCAATTGGAATTAACATACACATAATCAATTAGGTTAGTTGTATACCTAAAATAAAATATGTCATCCTCTTTTCATGAAAATAAAAATAAATCATTTTATCGTATGTTTTTAAAGCTATACTAGCATGCCTTTCAGACCTCTCTATAAGTAAATAATAATTCTTCAACTAATACATTTTGAATAGATATAATTTGTAAAGACATTAGAATTGAAATGTTGTGCTTTGCTTTGAGCGACTTGGACCTTGATGCATATTCTCTCAAACTTTAATCAATCATTTAATGTTTTGCCTTCAAATCGCAAGTAGATTCTTTTAATCTTATTCTTGTGAAATTTGAATCTTTGTTTAAATTCTTCAAGCCAATATATAGTTATTAAGAACAATTATTTTATATTATTCAACTCACACTACGATAGGATTCTTTAATATACTTTTAATACTTTTCATACTCCATTCTTGTTGCATATTTTATTACATATTTAATCATTCTTTTTCGAAATTAATTTTCACACTTAGTCTATTCTTTCAAAACATAACTCTTTGTACACTTCGTATATTCTATATGATTCAATATACCTTAATCATTTCGTTTTCAAAACACAAAGTCAATGGCATACATTATTTGCACATGATCTATTATGTATTTAACTATTCATTTGGATACATGTTAATAACCCTCTTATTTGAATTCTTTGTGAATAGTAGTGAGTATTTACTTTAACCTCCCTTATTTGATCGAGTCCAAGGGAACCACATTTGTTGATCTTGAGGGATGCCTAAAACCTTCCACTCGAGATAACTTGAACCCCTACCTAGAATCTCAATGGTTTCACAGATCATAATTTCATGTACATTGTATAGTGTAGTATAGGTGTCCTAGTATACATTAAATGCTAGGCGATGACTCTAAACTTTAATCAACCATGTAGAGTATTATTGGTTGTAGCTTGTTTTGTATCATGCAAAATAGGGTGCAATAACATGGCGACTCTGCTGGGGATACTTCAGGTTCTAACAACAACGGATTCAATCAATTACTTGAGGGATTACAGGTTCTCCAATACTCCAACTTTCATTCTTTCTGTCGCATGCTTCAAGTTGTATATTCTCTGATACATGTCGTATATGCTCCGCTGCATGCTTCAATGTTGTCTATTCCTTGTCATGATGTTCAAGCGGTATATTCTTTGTCATTTGCCTTGAGTTGTGTATTCTTCGTCGTGTGCTTCCAGCTGCATATTCTCTGTTGCGTGCTTCAAGTCATGTATTCTCTGTTACGTGCTTCAGGCCGTATATTCTTTATCATGCTCATGTTGTATATGCTTTCACAGATGCCCATGTTGTATATTCATTTTCACATGCTTTGGTACTGCCATATTGAATTGTCATCACTTATCTATCAACTTTTGGTCGTACACAATCACACACAAGTCACGCGAGGGTTGTCTTTACACCCCTTCGAACTTTCTTTCAAAACTATCTAGTTTCAGAGATTGGCAGACGAGGTTAACTACGTACCATCTCGCATTTGTCCTTAATTCATGCTCGAATCTAGGTAAATCTACTCTTAGAATCCTAGGTCATTGTACATATGATCTTGCAGCTTGTTTTAGCTAGATTAATTATTCCATATCTACTACTTGTTACATATTCTTTGTATGTTACCCATTCTTATGTGGTATGTATTCTTTATTAGCTATTGTTATGTATTCTTCATCTGTTACATGTGCCTTCTACTTGTTACCTACTGTTAGGTTCTCTTTGTCTTACTAAACTCTGGTTGATTTGTGTTGAATCTTGATCTTTCAAATACACATGCCCATTTCGGTCTTTATGACCATCCATTTCAATCATACCATCATTTGGACTCTATCATCCTTTCCCAAACATACATCAATTTGACTTGGTACATCTTCCACTGATTTGACATGTCTTTCTCAATCAGACTTCACATTTCCACTGACTACCGTCATATAAAACAGATCCATGCACTATGCTATCATCTATCTCTTATTTAGGAGTCACTAGTCTCCACGCACCCACCCAAGAATTCTTATTCATAATCGCAATTCTCTCAAAGTGCAATCACTTATTGTTGATAACCATATAGATCTCTTAGTTCCAGTAGTTGGCCCGAACTACGTTTTGGCCTGATTCTTGCCTTGGCAAGATACGTAGGCAACCGTACATAAGGGTTCAGTCTCCCTACTGTTGTAAAATAATTTTCTCAGTATTGGAAATTGAATAATATTTTTGGAACAGTGCAATGATGCTCTAAACCCAAAGATCTCCGAGGACGTCTACCAAATTTCACCAAAAATCCAAATATCAAAATACCATGCCAACATTGCTTTGACCCTCACTCGACTTAAATCCCAACATATGGGATCCAAGTCCTTTCTTCAAACATCTGGCTATGGAGTCATGATGTTCACTCCCACTTTCAAAATTCAGAGATTCGATACAAGTCAACTCATTTTGTTACAGGGGCATCATGTTAGTTTGCCTTTGAGGAGTGTCATTCCCGCATGACTCGGACAAAAAACTAAGAACGAGCAAAGCTTCAAGTAAACATGAATCAACTTCCCTCCCTAGAACTAAGAATTATTCTTTGGACACAAGAAGGATAATATCATCTCCGAAACTATCATGGAATGCTGACATCGCATTCCCAATCACAATCAGATACACCACTGGTTGCACGGCCTAACTCTGCACCCTCTCAATTTGTTAATATTGTTCTGGAGGGACTCCAACATTTTCTCCGATGAGTTTTGCAGGTACATCATCCCGGGAACTTCGTGGGAGATAACATCTAGTCATGGACTTGGTAGAGCATCACTCATATAATCAAGGGAGTAGTTGTGATTACCCAAAATATTATCTTTAAATTTAATAAGTAATTTTATGTTCTAATACCTTGAAAAGTACTATTTATCACTTCTCGACATGCGTGCGCAATCCGTAAAATTTTTCAAAAATTCTTTATGTGAAAAATGGATTAAAATGTAAAATAGAGCTTTAAAAGTTAACTGAGTTGACGTTGGTCAACATTTTGAGCAAATAGACTTGAATCAGTGTTTTGACAGTTCCGATAGATCCGTATCGTGATTTGGGACTTGGGTGTATGCCCGAAATCAAACATTAAATGTTTTTGAAGCTTAATAATTTTTAAGAAGTTACTGATGTTGTATTTATTGACACTGGGCCTGTATTTTGGTTTCAGAGCTCGGTATAGGACCACTATAATATTTATGACCTGTCTGGCAAATTTTGTGAGAAACAGAGTTGATTTGACGTGATTCGGATGTCCGGTTGTGAAAATATAAGTTTTAAAATTTTCTTGAAAATTCCCTTTGATTTGGTGTCCGATTCGTAGTTCTAGGTGTTGTTTTAGAGATTTGATCGTGCGAGCAAGTTCGTACGATGTTTTAGGACTTGGGTGCATGTTCGGTTGGGAGCCTTGAGGGCTCTGGTTGATTTCGGGTGGTTAACGGGTCATTTGTGGACTTGAGGAAACTGCAGAAACCTGCTTTAGGTTTTCTTCTTCGCGTTCGTGTTCGCGAGGGGTGTCTCGCATCCGGGAAGAGGAAATTTGGACTGGCACAAATTGTGCTTCGTGTTCGTGACTAAGGGCACGCGTTCGCAAAGGGTCGAGGTGCAAAGCTTCGCGTTCGCGATCGAAGCCTCGCATTCGCGAAGGGGAAATGACCGGAGAGGATTTTTGCCTTTACGTTCGCGAAGGGAAACTCGCGTTCGCGGAGGCCAAGTCAGGAAATGCATCACGTTCGCGAAGGATAATATTCGGGCAGCACAAAATTGTGCTTCGCAAACGCGAGGCACTGACCGCGTTCGCGAAGGGTAAAAATCCCAGAAACAGAACTTATGTTTTGGAAAATGGGATTCATCCCATTTTCAACCCTTTTCCATTTGTGAGCTTGGGTAAGGCGATTCTTGGGCGATTTGTACGGGAAAATATTGGGGTAAGTATTCCTTATCCTATATTGATTATATTTCACGATTCTATATTCATTTACATCATGAATCAATGAATTTATAGAAGAAAAATTAGATTTTTATAAAATCTTCCAAAAACGAAAATTTAAGATTTGAAGGTTCATTAGAAATCGGAATTGGATAAATTTTATATGGTTGAACTCGTATCAGAATGGGTGTTCAGATTTCGTAAGTTTTTTTGAGATTTGAGACGTGGGCCCCACTGTCGAATATTTAAATGAATTTTGGATTTTTATCCGGAAAAATTAGTAAATTGATATGAAATTAATTCATATGATTCGTATTGAGTATATCGAATTATTTGTGAATAGATTTGACGCTTTTGGAGACAAATTCAAAAGGAAAAGCTGTGGTCGAATAATTTGTTGGAATTTGCAAAGCAAGGTAAGTATCGTGGTTAACCTTGACTTGAGGGAATAGAACCCTTAAATTATTTGTTATGTGAAATGCATGTGAACGACATGTAGGCGAGGTGACGAGTGTCTGTACGTAGTCAAATTAATTGTTGCATAATTATTTTGAAAATCCTAAATTATTTTAATACACGAATTAATTGTTATAAAAATTGTTTCTCTCCTATTCTTTGTCAAATATTAGTTCTCGAATTACTGGAATAATTACTACATGCTTATTTGACTATGTGCATTAATTGCTACTTGACATTTAGCATATTAAATATTAAATTGCTTATTTCCTCCCTGATTTTCATAATAAATTGCTATTTGTCATTGTTTGTTTCATAATTAAATCATAATTATTCTATGCTTGTTAGTTTAAAATTTTATATTAATTGTTGCATTTATTGGGGCAATTCCTGCAATGAGAATTGGTAAATGAATATATTGGAGGAGCGGGTTGCACACCGCAACAGAATTGATTGAAATGAATATATTGGGGGATCGGGTTGCACGCCACAATTGACTTATTAAGAAGTCCATATTGGAGGATTGAGTTGCACGCCGCAACAGACTTATTAAAAGTCCATAATGGATGATCGAGTTGCACACCGCAACAGACTTGTTAAAAGTCTATATTGGGGGATCGGATTCCACGCCGCAACAGACTTATTTAAAAGTCTATATTTATACTTGACAAAATAAATATATTGGAGGATTGAATATGAATATGTCGTGGGAGCGGTTTGCACGCTGCAACAGAAATTGATGGAAATAATAATTTGATATGGCTGATGAGTTGGCTCCAACTATTAAAAATGAGTTACCTGATTTATTTCTATTATTGTTGTTATTACTAATATTGCGTACAGGTTAATGTAAGTGACCTTCCTTAGCCTCGTCACTGCTTCGTCGAGGTTAGGCTCAGCACTTACCAGTACATGGGGTCGGTTGTACTGATACTACACTATGCACTTCTTGTGCAGCTTTCGGAGTTGGTCCCAGTGGCGTACCATAGACTTGCTCGGATTTAAGCTACTAAAGGAGACTTGAGGTATAACTGCATGACGTCTGCAGTTCTGAAGTCCGCGTCTACTTTACTTTAGCTGTGTGTTTATTTTCAAACAGCTTTATTTTATTCAGACCCTTATTTGTATTATTCTAGAAGCTGGTGCACTTGTGACACCAATTCTGGGATAGTATTTAGACACTGTTATTTTTATGAAGTTTTCACTATATTTCAAATCTTGCTTCCGCATTTATTTCTTTGTTATTAATATCTTTAAAAATTGTTTAAAAATGGCAAATATTATTCTAACGTTAGCTTGCCTAGTAAGTAAAATATTAGGCGCCATCACGGTATGAAGGTGGGAATTTTGGGTCATGACAGTTGGTATCAGAGCACTAGGTTACACAGGTCTCACGAGTCAGGAGCAAGCTTAGTAGAGTCTGAAGGATCGGTACAGATACGTCTGTACTTATCTCCGAGAGTCTATGAAGTTTAGGAACAATATCACTTCTTTCTTATTCCATCGTGCGGTTTTATTCTATCATGGATAATTGAACCATTCTACTCTTATTCTCTCGCAGATGGTGAGAACACGTAATACCTCTACCGATGGACAGGGACCAGAGTCCCCGGTGGTAACTATGGCCAGGGGTAGAGGTTGAGGCCGAGGTCATGCTAGAGGCAGGGGCAGAGGCAGAGGTAGAGCTCAGTCTAGAGCACGAGCAGCAGCTCCTGTTGTAGAACCTCAGGTGGACCTTCATGAGGAGGTTCCAGTTCAGAATATACCAGTTGGACCAGTTCAGGTCCCGAAAGGATTCATAGCCACTCAAGTGCTTCAGGACGCTCTAGTC